>JAZKLR010000652.1:600000-803641 GCA_037103525.1 Ganaspis brasiliensis
AACATTCTCAGCAATAAAACATAAACTTTTATAAAAGTCCGAAATTTCACTCGTTGAATACTTATAATCTTTAGAATTACTTTTTACAGACTTGGCAGAGTGCAATAAAAGAAATTGATTTTAAACAAAATTTAAAAACAAACTATCATATCACGCTTAATTTCAAATTGGAGTAGAAAAGTATTACCAAGGGGAATGAGGGAGCTCTAAGCAACATAAAATATTTATCGCGTATTATGTAAATCACCCGATATTGTTATAAACAAATACAATAACGTTAATGATAAGTTATAAACAAAACATAATTTTAATTAATTTATTGTTGCATTAATACTTATATTTTTCAGAACTATTAATATTTAGGGCATTCTACTTCTAAACGACCATCTGAAACAATTGCCAATTTCGGCCAATTTAAGACCATTTTTAAATAACTATTTGTTCTTCTTACCAAGGCAAATTTACTTTTGTAATTAGTAGTTTTAAAAGAAATTATAAAAGTAATTTGGCCTTAGTAAGAAGAACAAATAATTATTTAAAAATTGTCTTAAATTGGCAGAAATACGCAATTGCTTCTAAAGATAGTAGTTTAGAAATAAAATGGCCCAAATACAGTTGTGAAAAATATAAGTATTAATGCAACAATAAAGTAATTAAAATTATGTTTTGTTTATAACTAATTATTTATATTATTTTATTTGTTCATAATAATAATAATAACAACGGGTGATTATAATAAACAAAATCAGATCGATTTAAAAAAATTCATCCTTTAAATTGGATGCACCATATACTTAGGGTCTCTGGGATCGCTAATCATCAATCTAAATTAATAATATTAAAACTAAATGTGGAAAAATTAATATTGAGATAAGACTTTCAAAAAATGAAGCAAACCAGTTGTAAATATTTATCAGCATGTGGACTTTTAAAAATCTGACTTCAGATTCGTAATCAGCGACCCCAAATACCCTTAGGTAACTAGTTTTATGAAAATAGAAAATTGTTTTCTGATTTTGTACACAGGACTATGATTTTGCAATAAAAATTAAAATTCAGTCGCCATTTTGTGGTCGATATTTTAAAATTAAATTCTGTAAATAGCTCTATCTTTTAGCTTATCCACTTTTGATACGTTATTTATAACTACTTGAGATATTCCTCAACCATAAAAGGTAAAAAAAAATCCATAAATAAAAAAAATCGAAAAAAATCGTGTTTTTTATTAAAAAAACGGACTGTAATTTGTTTATTTATAAAC
Organism: Ganaspis brasiliensis; assembly: GCA_037103525.1. Taxonomy (NCBI): domain Eukaryota; kingdom Metazoa; phylum Arthropoda; class Insecta; order Hymenoptera; family Figitidae; genus Ganaspis; species Ganaspis brasiliensis. The sequence goes on from JAZKLR010000652.1 coordinate 601,262, forward strand.
ATACATTATTTTTTATTGCAAAACTTGAAAGTGCGATTCTTGGACCATAAGAAATGATTATTGCAAAATTTTTTTCTTTATCTTTTACTAATGAAAAATAATATCAAACTTATTGAAAAAATTTTGTACATCCCGTCCTTAATGGGTTAATGTGTGGCCACAAAAAATTCCTAAAGAAACAGCTTGTTTTAGAAGCCCTAACTGTACGTAACCCCTTAAATTTATTACACACAATGCATTATTTAAAAAGTCATTTTAATTTATTAGAGAAGAGCGGCGCCGGTCTCAATAACACAAACGAAACAATTAAGTGGATTGACACGGATACAGCTTTTAATAGTCAATTACAGTCAGGGAAAATAGTAAATTTAACACTTATAGATGTGAATCAGTTCTTAGACGATGCCTTTGTTCTCTTTAAAAATCACGTCGAGGCTTGTTTGAACACGGTTGGTCCGGTAAAAACGTACATGGCATTGTATAAGAAATTTAAGAAAACCCTACCTGACGGTTTAGAAAAATTCGATTTAAAAAACTTTGCAGTTAAAGCGAGTGACATTTTACCTTCAACTCAGTTAGATGAATTTTATAATGTGAATGTAAAACAGCTAACACTTAGAAAAATGGAGGAATTTAAGAAAAAAGAATGCAATTGGACTCTTGACTCCATCTATAGACTTGATGTTAATATTAATAAATTCAACCCCATGCGCGCTAGTTCTTACATTCGACTGCCAAAAGTTATTGAAAATAAGCATGCCTGCGTCAATGTTGTTAAGGAGCATGATAATAATTAATTCTTCAAGTGGTCGATTCTATCAGCATTACATCCAGATTCTTCTCATCCATGTCGTTTAACGACTTATAAAGATTTTAAAAATGACTTAGATTTTACCGGGATTAAATTGCCTGTAGCTCTAAATGATGTTGCAAAATTTGAAAAACTAAACAAAATTTCTGTCAATGTATATGGCCTTCAAAAGTCTAATAATGATTTTAGTGCAACACCATTATACTTTACATCAGAGAAAAGAAATTCTCATGTAAATCTCAAACGCATTGAAGATCATTACATAAATGAAAGTTTGAATGTTGAGAAAGATGCTTCTGCTGATAAAACAATCGTTTCATTAAACTATCATTACGTTTGGATTAAACATTTATCGCGACTTGTAAGCAGTCAATTGTCTAAACATGATCACAAGACGAATATTTGCGATCGCTATTTGCATTAATTTCATAGGGAAGAAAAACTTATTTAATACATTGAAGATTGTAACAAATTAAATAAAACTAAAGTCATTTTACCACAGCCTTATAACAACGTAATTCAATTCAAGAATTTCAATAATAAGGAGCGTGCTCCATTTATCATATATGCAGACTGCGAGAGCTTATTGCTTCCTGAAACGGAATCTTCAACCTTAGGTGATTGCACAAAAGTATTTTAAAACCATAAACTTCTGAGCATTGGATACTATTTAAAGTGTTATGATGATACTTTATCAGTATACAAAGCATCACCTAAGGATAAAGAAGATCCTGCGAAATGGTTTGCTAAAGCATTAAAATAGTTGGCAGAGGATATTGAGACTGTATTTACGGTCACCATTCCAATGGAGAAACTAAATGCAAGTCAACAAGCTGCTTTTCGAAGCACTAACATTTGTCATATACGTAAAAAGTCTATCGCGCATGGGGCTGTAAAAGTTAAAGATCATTGCCATATAACTAGGAAGTACAGGGGTATAGGGCATTAGGATTGTAATATCAACTATCAGGATTCAAGAACTATTTTTGTAATATCCCACAATTTGAGTGAATACGATGCGCATTTCATTATAAAATCCACTGCCACTGAGTTTGAGGGTAAATTTGACCTCCTCCCCGTTAACAAAGAAAGATATATAAGCTTTACCAAACATGTTCAAGGAAGTATCGTTCGTTTTCGATTCATTGCTTCATTCAAATCTATGGCATCGTCTTTGGATAAATTGGCATCTTATCTTCCTCAACATAATATAATAAATTCTGAATTTTTTACCTACTCCAAAAATAAAATAGAACTGTTAACCAGAGAAGGAATGTTTCCATATGAGTATTTGGAATGCAGAGCAAAACTCAATGAGGCACAACTACCTCCAATAAAAAAATTTTATAGTACATTAAACGATTCGAATGTCTGTAATGAAGATTATGCACATGCGCAAAAAGTCTGGAATGGGTTCAGTTGCAAAAATCTCTGCGATTATGTATATTTGTATATGAAAATAGACATTTTACTACTCGCAGATATTTTTGAAATTTTTGGAAGCCAGTGTCTTATTGCGTACGGTTTAGATCCAGCTCATTATTATACAACTCCTGGGATGAGCTGGGATGCTATGTTAAAGTATAGTAATGTAAAGTTGGAACTTCTAACTGATATAGATATGGTTACGTTTATTGAACGTGGTATTAGAGGTGAAACAAGCCAGTGTTCAAATAGAAATGCCAGAGCTAATAATCAGTACATGGAGAAATATAGAGAAGAAGAAAAATTAACTAACATTATGTACTTGGATGCTAACAACCTGTATGGTTGGGCTATGATACAAACACTTTTCTACGGTGGTTTTAAGTGGGTATCAAATGTAAATAATAATTTAAATTTTAACGTTGCAGATGATGCACCGATTGGTTATATTTTAGAAGTCGATTTAGTTCATCCTCATGAAATACACAACACTCATAATAATTTACCATTTTGTTCTGAACACTTAAAACCACCAGGATCAAAAGAGACAAAGTAACTAGCTACTCTTCTACCGAAACAAAAATACGTTATCCATTACCGTGCACTGAAGCAAGCTTTGGCACATGGTATTAAACTTACTCATATTCACAGAATTTGACAATTCAAACAATCTACTTGGTTGAAAAATTGTGTGGATTTTAATGCTGTGATGCAAACGAATGCTTCAAATAAGTTTGAAAAAAATCTATTTAAACTTATGAACAATGCAATTTACGGTAAGACAATGGAAAATGTACAGAAACGTGTAGATGTTAAACTTGTAACCAAGTAGGAGGGTAGATATGGAGCTGAAGCTCTTGTATCCAAACCTTACTTCCACTTGCGAGCTATCTTTAGTGAAAATTTAGTTGCTGTGGAGCTTAGAAAAACAGAAGTGTTTATAAATAAACCACTCTATATTGGTCTAAGCGTTCTTGACATTTTCAAAACCCTCATGTACGATTTTCATTACGATTACATGCGTAAAAAGTATAATGATAACTGTAAATTGCTCTACACTGACACCGATAGTCTCGTTTATCATGTCAAATGTGAAAATATCTATGCTAATATGAAAGCAGATATTTCCAAATTCGATACTTCTGATTATTTTGTTAATAATATACATGGAATGCAGCAAGTCAACAAAAAAGTTTTAGGTCTCATGAAAGATGAGTGTAATAGGAAAGTAATAACAAAATTTGTTGGTTTGAGGAGTAAAATGAAGAGTATTCGAGTAGAGGATCAGGACTTTATCAAAAAGGCTAAAGGTGTAAAGGAGGTAGTTGTAAAGAAAACTATTACCTTTGATGACTATGTCTACTGCTTAAAAAATGTTGAAATGCTAGCTAGAACACAATATTGTATCCGGTCAAAACTCCATAATATGCATACTTTGAAACAGACAAAAAAAGCATTATGTGCATATGACTCGCTTGGGGGCATTACAAACTAAAAAATTTAGATTCTAATGATGTAAAAATTCCACTAGTCTAAGTAAACTTCTTGTAACATGTTGTAAATATGCAGAAATGCTTTATTTCTATTTGTAATTTGTAAATATTCAAGAAAGTGTGTTTGCGTATGTGTGTTTGAGAGAGAGAGAGAGATATTAAAAGACAAAAACTATAATTTACTTTAAAAATTTAAAATATGGTTTAAATAAAAACAAAAGTTGACTTATAAATTGTTTCTCTTTTTTTCTGCCCTAGTTTTATATAATTTAATTTAATCATAAAAAAAAATTAAAAGTTAATAATTTCATTAAAAAAGTTAAATATTTATTAAGTTACTTATTATGATTCTAAGATTATAGATAAAGCAGTAAAGACACATTTATTTTTGAAAGTATTCAATTAATTTATTTCTATAAAATCTTAAAACTTTATTACAAAAAAGATTCACATTGTTTGTAAAAGGATTTCAAAGTGGTAGAAGTACAATCAATTTCATCGACGTCTACTGAAACATTTTTCACTTCACTTGGTGCACTAAGAAACCAATTGCAAAGAGTTAATACATTATTGGCAGCACAATTTACAGTTGGTGCCATATGATGTGGTCATGTAGTTAACACGCAGTCAGTTTAATATTATTAATTGATGGACAGTCTATTTCTTCTAAATTTTTTACATTTAACAAGTATTTTTCTAACCACTTTCTTTTTCACTACATTTTGTGTAAATAGTTTTTGCACCTCGAAGTGTTTCTTGAAGAACGATACGTAGTTCATCACAAGATACATCTCCAGCTATTCATTGGATTCCATGATAATTGTTGGTCAACCAACGGTTCTCACTTTTGTAGCGTCCAGGTAAGGAATTCCAACTATCCGGTGGTTCAAAGAGATAAACTCGAAGTTGACCATCTGCTTCAAGTGGAAGAATAGCCAACTCCTTAAAGCCAAATTCGTTACAGCTCTGTTTAAAACCTTGGATGTCTACAATACCCTATTGGGTATTGGGTCTAAAACCCTTCTCTGTGAGTTAGAACAAGATAGTGCAGGTCCACTTAAGTTAAATTAGTAAGTTAACTAATTGTCAGAGTTAAAGTTAACTAATTGTAATAGTTAAAGTTAACTTTTGAAAAAGTTAAAGATTACTTTCAGAAAAGTTTAGAAAAGTTGAATTCAACAGTCAGGAATGGTGATTGTAAAAATTAACGTGTAAATCACATAAAAGATGAAGGTAACTTTTGCAAAAGATTAAGTTAACTTTCGGAATATAGTTAAAGTTAACTTTTGAAGAAGTTAAAGTTAACTTTTGGAAAAAGTTAAAGTTAACTTTTGGAAAAAGTCAAAGTTAACTTTTGGTAAAGTTAAAGTTAACTTTTGGTAAAGTTAAAGTTAACTTTTGGAAAAAGTCAAAGTTAACTTTTGGTAAAGTTAAAGTTAACTTTTGGTAAAGTTAAAGTTAACTTTTGGAAAAGTTAAAGTTAACTTTTGAAAAAGTTAAATGCAATTAACATGTAAATCCCATAAGATATAAAGTTATCTTTTGCAAAAGTTATAGTTAACTTTCAGAAAAGTTAAAGTTAACTTTCGAAAAGTTCAAGATAACTTATATGAAAGTTGAATTTAACTGTTAGAGTCGGAGAAAACCTACCACAGGAGTGGTAGGTTTGTGGTAGAGAAAAGTGGTAGAGGTGGGTGGTATATTATGTTGGATGAGAGGGCGCTGTTCGCAGGGTGGGTGGTAGGGTGGGTAGTAGGTGGGTATGGGGGGTGTTTTACCTTGAATAAAGGATAAGCAATTTATAAGTAAATTTTGTTTTTATATAACCATATTTTTTTAATATTTACAGTATATTACAATTCTTTTTATAGCAATATTTATTAGATAAATTTAAATTCAATAATATATTTTCCACCAATATATTTTAATTTTAACTTGATGGATTCCACGGCTCTGTCCAGCACCTTGAAGTTGTCTGGCTCTTTCTCAAACAGGTTCGTAAACCTTGCTGGCAGGAATGTCCGGAATTCACCATCCCAATCAACGGCAAATTTGAATCCATACTTGGTTGACATCCTCTTTATACTAGTTACGGAATAGGGGTTGTTGACATGCAACTCAACAAGCGGCTTCGTGGGTAGAAGATATTGTATACGTCCAAGAGAGTTGATTTTAGCTAGACTAATGGCTTCCATTGTTTGAATATCTGTAAGCAAAACATGATAAAACTGTAGTATAAAAAACATAACAATAAGCTGAAATAGAAATGGACTTTCAGGTTGAAGAGGACTTACCTAGTAGAGGATTCAGAGCTGCTCCTGCTGTTGCTTCTGCTGCTGTTTAAGTCTGTAACAAATATGTCTCCATTTGACTTGAAATCCTTCTTATATCTCTTGTACCCCACTCTTTCTGCAATTTCCCACTCTTCTTACCCCACTTTGTTGTTGCGCGCGCAACTTTACTGTCACTTAGTCTCACCAGCAAGTCAAGTCCCCTGTTCCATGCAAGTTAGATGCAAATATCGTACGCATGCGCAGTAAGCACTTCTCTGTTGTTGCGCGCGTAACTTTACTTTCACTTAGTCTCACGAGCAACGCAAGTCCACTCTTCAATGCAAATTAGTTTAAAATAATAGGGTTAGTCACAGTACACAGCTTAAGCAAATACATTTAGTACGCATGCGCAGTAAACACTTACTATCGATATTTCAATACATTAACAAACCTAACCTCAAAGGAATCAGTTAACAACAGGATACAGTTTATGCAAATCAGATGTAAATATAATACGCATGTGCAGTAAGCACTTCACTTTTGACGTCTTGTTTCTTCTCTTCATGCTTCTGACATACTGAAAAGAGAGGGTAAATTTAAAAATCACGTATCCAAGAGGTTTGGAATTTTAAGAAGCTTGAAAATAGCTTACGTTTTCATGTTTCTCTCCTTGTCCTTTTCTATTTCATATTTCATTACATGCAATGGAGGAAGAGAAGACTAGAAAGATAAGAAAAGGTTTGTAAACTGTCTACTACTTTGCCTGATATCACTGGCCCAGGAGATCGCACGCGCACAAATGCTGCGCATCTTTCTCTTTTAGGCAAGACCGTACTGCGAAGCTGCAGAGTTGCATGGGCTGGGTCCTAGAACAGCCCACTCCCAACCACCCACTTGAGTTGCCCACTCATGTCCGTGCGTTAATATCACTTTCCCTTGATTCCTCACGATTTTTGTTATGATTTTTGAAATTTAAGAACACATATATGCAAAAATGGGTGGTGTTTTGAAAATTTAAGTCAAAATACATTAGTTTGGTAGGTAAGCTGTAGGTAGTGGGTGGTGTTGAGAATTAGATAAATATATTGAAAAAATATACTAGATGGGTGGTGGGTGGTAGGTGTGGTGGGGATAGGGCATATACTCTGGAAACATATAGTGGTGGGTGGTAGTGCTAAAAGACATGTAAATTAGTTCTAAGATAATAGTTAACAACAATTTATTGTTTATGCAAATTAGACAAATTGGGTGGTTGCATAGTAATGATATGCAAATTAGTTCTTCGGTAAAAGTTAACAACAATACACAGTTTATGCAATTTAGTTTGGTAGTTTTAAGGATATGCAAAATAGTTAGCATTTTAAGTTAAACTTGGCGCGATTCGATTGCAGCGCCGTCTATGAGTGGTAGCCAGTGTGCTAACTCACTAAAATGGCTGTCGATAAAATAGAACTCTCAAAAACAACAGGCTAAAAGCACGCTCAAAAGTAGGTAATTCCCGCTTGAAAAACCTAAAAGTAGGGGTCAATTTAAACTTGCCGGGCAAAAGTGGGGGTAAAAATTAAAGAAGGCGCGCTTGAAAAGCCTAAGAGCGAGGATAAAATTTAACTTCCCGCTCAAAAGTGGGAGTAAAATTTAAATTCCCGCGCAAAAGTGGGGGTAAAAATTCAAAATGGCGCGGGGAATCCTCCATACAGCGCCATCTGGTCGGTAACTAGGGTAAAACAGATTCCTACCAGGTAAAACAGATTTCTATTCGCGGCCGGTAAAACAGATTACTGCAGATTTTAGGTAGGTAAGTGGCCCAGAACATGCATAGTTACACTACTAACATTTTCTTACGTATTTTATATCGCTCTTTTAGAATCTGTCATCAAAATTGTAAAAAAAATAAAATTCCAAAAAAATGTGGACACTTTTTTGGAAAAAATGCTAATTTTTGACATTTTTGATTCAAAAATGATTTTTTTTCTATGTAACCAGTGCTTAAAAAACTTCTGCACCTTAGAATATCGCATCCACAATATCCACGCTTCAATGTAATGGACCATACATTTAAAATTTTTAAGATAGCGGATCCAGAATGGCGACGACAGGATTTTTTTATCAAAAAATTGACACTTCGATGACGCTTTTTTAATTGTTTTTTTATCTATATAAAAATGAGTACCTAAATCTTTTTTGGATCGCTGATTGTTAATCTAAAGTCGAATATCAAAAATTCAAAATGGCGGATCCAATATGGCGGTCGATATTTTTGAAATTAATCCGATTTATTTGAAACTTGCTACTCGCGGATTTTTGGGGTCGCTGATTGTAAATCTGGAGACAGGTTTATAAAATTTTAAATGGCAGATCCAATATGGCGGTCGATATTTTTGAAATTAATCTGATTTATTTGAAACTTGCTTCTCAGGGTTTTTTGAGGTCCCTGATTGTGATTTTTAAGTCAGATTTAAAGAATTCAAAATTGTAAATGCAATATCGCGGTCGATATTTCTTAAATTGACTGGATTTTTTTAAACGTCTACTACTTGTTACTTCTTTGAAAACTGCATTTAAATATAATTTTCGAGGTAATTGCACAAAGTTCCTTTTCATTTGACAGCATTACTTATTTCTTTTCCATTTCCTTGACAACAAAGTAGTTATAATATGTCTATGCATATCAAAAACTTATACTTTCTTTGACAACGGTTACAACTTTTTTTTCAGCATCTTAAATTCTTAAATTCTTAAATTAAATTAAGAAAAAAATTAGCTTAAATTGCTTAAATTCTTTTGCAACTTTATTGCTTTTGTCTTTCTGGCTATAATATTTATTGATCATTTATTCTCTTTCTCATTTACTCTCTTTGACAACACTCATACTTATCAATTTTTTAAATCTGACTTCAGATTTGTAATCAGCGACCTCAAAAACCTCCCAGTAGCAAGTTTTTAATATAGCCGATCAATTCGGATTCGTCTTTTTTGTGTAACTGAACCTGAGTTTTTAAAATATTTAAACAATTAAGTATTGAATCGCCAAAACAATATGGGGGGAACACCAGTTGTAATTTTCGATAAATCGTTTTTTCTTTTTTTGCATTTTCTTAAAGTATACATATTTAGAAATGTGTCTGTAAATTTATAAGTTGATCCAGTAAAAAATAAATGAGATAAACAGCACAATGCGGCGGCGCGCCTTCAGGTCGCTCCAGACGAGCCAACACTTACACCAGGTGTTCCATGGCTATTCCTCTTTTATTTTACCCTAAGATTTACAGTTTTTGTACCTTCCCTTCATAATTTTAAGGACATAAAGAATTATATGAGAAGAAACCAAAAAAATACGTTGAAACTTTAAATGCGATTTTCTCTAAATGACATTTTCAAAGTCGGTGAGCACGATTACTCGAAAACCATTAAACCGATTCACTTGAAATTTAGTGTGCTTTATTTACACATATATAAGTCTGGTCCGCGATCGAAGGATTTTTTATTCTTATGCAAAACATTTTTTTATGTAGCTGAAAATCGACCGTATTTTTAATATTTCTATCACAAACTAAATAATCTTATAATAAATGTAAATGAATTTCATTTTTGCATTTCGGGCGAAGTATACTTGCGGAATGCTGCTCACCGCACTTCGTCTTTTTTCCGAAGGCGTCACTTCAATGGCATGGCTCATATCTCATAAAGTTTATGTTAAAAAAAATTTCCTTTTTTTTAAATTAAAGCTTTTTACATGTACGTTTTATCACTAAATAGTACCTATTCGACGCTCTGGTTAATGCTAGTGTAGTTTATAAATTTTACGATAATAATACATCATTTAAAGAATATTTAGTTAAAATTGTAGAGTAATATCTAAAGAAGAAACGGATTAGCACGCGATTTTCGAAGACGTCTCCAAAAAAACTGTTTTGCGGTGTTCATGATAAGTCAAATCTGGATCATTTGAAATCAAAATCCCAAACCTTTTTTGTTAGCTAATAAATGTCCCGAGGTAACGCTGTCAAGTTTTTTTTTCTCCATTTTTGTATTTTTGGCACCACTCTGAAGTAAAAAAATAGATTTTTGCTATAAAATATCAACATAATAATATTTTGTTATTGTAAAATAAAGAATAATTTTAAAAAAACTCGACAACGTTGCCTCGCTATTTATGTGTAGAAAGAGTGTACCAAATTTTAAATGATCTGTGCAGTAGATTTTGGGTGACAGTGAACACCGTCTTTAAAAAGAGCAAGTGAGGGAAAACCGGTTTAAAGTTTTTAGTAGTAGACAGTAAGGACACACACAATCATCAATTCCAGGGCCTTAAAGTAAAGAAGTTCCAGGCAAATTATCGAGAGCATCCTTTTGCTCCTATCTACGCAGGATTCGAACTTCTTTGATTTCATTTGCGACGCAACGCAACAAATGTAACAACTGAGCAGATGAGTTTTTATAGGTTATAAATAAGCAGATGTTAAAAAAATTTTTACGATGTACAAAATACAAAGATTTTACGAAAAATCACGCATAAATGATAAAACATTGGCAATGGTATTGTGTCTTTCTCCAAGATACTCGAATTTTGAACATACCATACTCTTTCACTTAGATGTTATTCAAAAAATCTAAAATAAAAAGATAAAATTATTTTACACTTTAACATCCTGAGTACATTAATTGTACCTTACTTCTGGATACAAACAGGATATCTAAAATATTTTCTGGGATGACCATAAGACATCCATTATAGATATTGAATTTTTTGCTTTTTTAAATACCCTAAAAATATCCATTAGATATCCTTAACCAATCCTAGAGATATTTAAGGGTTTTTCCTTAATATCTGGCGGATATCCTTTACTATCAGGGAATACACGGAAACAAAAGTTTGTTAATCTTTAGTCAACTAGTTGATTACTTTTAGATATGACATAAAATGGATTAAACATTAGGAAGTTTTTTCTAAGCATTGGTTGACTAATTAACGAAATTAAAAATAGATTAACAAAAGTATTGAAAAAAAATCTGTAATGAGATTTTTGTTGTTGCCAGAAATATTCAGAAAAATATTCCAAAATTTAACTTTCATGAATCAATTTCTAAAACAAAGTGTACTTACTCCAAATATATGTAAAATTGTATACATAAGATAAATACGTAAATCTTGCGTGTCACAAGCAGACATATTGTCACGAAAACATATGCACAAAGCATCACTGCGCATTCCAGTTATCTAATACGTGGACTATGGAATAAATAAAAAACTCCCGATCATATACCAGTTTTTAAAAATTTCTATAGCTTTTTTCTAATATTTAAACGACGTTGAATAAACTTTAACCAACAATGTGTACTTTCTAAAAGTGATCCACTAATTTACTAAATTTTAATCAACTTAATTTTTCAGTGTAGTCATAAAAATGAAGTTTTTTAATAAAATACCGATTTATAATTTAAATTTTTTTGCTTTTTTACCTGATTATTTGTTTTGGTGTTAAAATAGACCACTTAACCTTGTTCCAGATTAAGAAACTAATTTTCTAAAAACCGCGATTCTAAACATTCAACTAAAATAATAATTTTTAAATAATTTTTTTATAATACAAATAAAATATAGTAAATTCCATTAGCAAGTATTCAGTCAAATTATAAAAAATTCAATTTGACCAATTCAGCATAAATATCAATCAGAACACTATAAGTGTAATGTGGTGTGACGCAAGAGAAGCTGCCTTATCGCGTAGGACCTTAGGTACCCTTCCTTGCATCGGGTCACATATAATGTTTTCATAGGGCTAACCTAAACTCAATTACATCTACTGGCGTCTTTAAACTCTCAGTAGACACTGGTACACAATAAATGGATGTATTATTAGCCCGTTGCACAGGTCTGATAAAAATATGTATTAGAACAAATACTTGTTTGTTTCATTTAGCAGAAAATTAATAGAATTATTTCACACTATAAAATAATATATTTGATTTACAAAATCGCAAACAAAAAAGTCACTAAAAGATGTAGTTTGACATCTAAAATAAAAATTTTAAGACACCTGACAATTTTAATTACATTGTAATAATATCATCTTCTATTTTTACATCAACTTCTTCATTGTTAAGTTCTGTTTTTGTCGAACACTTATCATTCACGTGCAATGGGTGTAACAGAATTGGCTGAATAGATCCTGCGTCATTAGTTACTTCTAGACCGATAGTAGCTCCAAGTTTCTGAGAGGCTTGTTTGAATTGATCTGACAGCATAACCTAAACATAATAAACATAAATTAATTTCCCTACGTAATCATTTTTCGTTCCTATATTTTCTAAGATTAAAGAATTTACGTCAAAAGTAGGTAGTTAAAAATCAGCATTTTGTCAGATTTACGTATTTTTTCCGTTTGGAAAAGCTCTAAAAAAATATCTTAAAGTGTCCAGTACATGTACACTGATCGCCAGATATGCTTTAACCTATTTCCATAGGACCTACGTGTTAAAATGTTAAAGCATATCTGGCGATAGCTGTACATTGGCCACAAACGGTACATCAACCCTATCTCATTCTTGGTACATTTGTAAGAAGATGTCTCCTCCCCCTTGGTAAGATTTAGTGACATTTAACCAGACCCTCAAACTTATTTTCATCTTTCGTTTAACTAACGTCCACTAATTAATTGTTATTTATGATACAATTCCTCTAAACGGCACTTTACGGTAGGAGAGTAATTTAGTAGAACTCAGCTACGTCTTATAAGCTAAATTTAGCTTCGTTCTGCTAAATTACACGAGTAACTGAGTCCAGTTTAAAGAAGCCATGTATCATACAAAATTTTTTGTCAAACTCACATTATGAGAAAGAGGTTATGGATAATCAGTGACCTTTGAATGATCCCTACTGTAAAAACGTGCGGGTGATCTGTCGTAAGAAGGTAGGTATGTACTTACATGTGTACGCGTATAAGATCTCAGGTGACACAGACGATATCTCGCATAAAATCTTATGTAAGAACGTAGGTACGAACGCATGTAAGTTCTTATATTAAGTTCCGTCCTGCGCCGCGTATAACGTTACTCAATATAAAATTAAAACAGCGTTCTTATATGAGTTCTCATCTGCGTACGTATGTACAAACACCTAAGTATTAAACTAAATATGTTAAATTAAATATATTATTAAAAAAAAATTCTCGCCAACGGGATTCGAGCCCATCTAACCTGAGCCTAAGTACGCCTTAAACCCTTCGGCCACCGTAGTTATAGAAACAACTTTACAAAATCTTAGTCATGTTTAATACATAAATTTCTCCGGAAAGACATGACTAAGATTTTGTAAAGTTGTTTCTATAACTACGGTGGCCGAGGGGTTCAAGGCATACTTAGGCTCAGGTTAGATGGTCTCGAATCCCGTTGGCGAGAATTTTTTTTTAATAATATATTTAATTTAAAATATTTAATTTAATACTTAGGTGTGTTCGCACATGAGTTCGTAAGTGTGTTCCCACCTGTTTTCTTACATGCGTAAGCAGATGAGAACTCATATAAGAACGCTGTTTCAATTTCATATTGAGTAACGTTATACGCGGCGCATGACGGAACTTAATATAAGAAATTACATGCGTTCGTACCTACGTTCTCACATAAGATCTTATACGAGATCTCGTCTGTGTCACCTGAGATCTTATATGCGTACACATGTAAGTACATACCTACCTTCTTACGACAGATCACACGCACGTTATATGGTAGGGATTTGCTTAATGTACTAGGCGTAAGTTCGCAGCCAATCAGAGCGCAGTTCTGATTGCTTGGTGGCCAAGTAAAGTTAGCAGAACATTAAAGCGTTGCTAACCGTCCGTAAACTCGTGCTTATGCTGCGAGTATATAAAAATAGTATATTATACATCAAGGGAGAGAAGGCCGTGTTTTTTCGAGAACATTGTGCGAGACACGCTGGTCTTAAAGCCGGAAAGTTCAGACCTAAAATGACGAGAAAACCGGCTAATGAGGAAGTTTTCTGTTTGATGTGAATATCACAATCCGTTGGACTTCAAATCCTAGCTGATCTTTTAAGCAAGATATTGCAAAATGAATTAAAAATATACGATTTTTCAATTTCATTTGTCAGTACTCAAACCACAAATTATTATGAAATTCTAATGAAAATTGTAGAAGGGGGAGGGGGCTGAAGATTCTGGTCAATTGTGAAGATGGTATTTTTTAAAAAATCATAACTATTATGCAACAAGGTGGACAAAAAATTGACAAATATTTTTTCGAAAGGTTTTTTTCTCCTCTTTTCAATGATGAAAAAAATTTTAAAAAATTTTTTAAATTTAACCTATTTTTTCAAAAAAAATTTTTTTTAATATTTTTTTTTCTTTTTTTTTTCTTTTAAAATAAAGCTTACTATGTGCACTTTCAATACACGCTATCACGGTGGTCTTAAAGCCGGAAAGTTCGGACCTAAAATGACGAGAAAATCGGCTAATGAGGAAGTGTTCTGTTTGATGTGAATATCACAAATCCGTTGGATTTAAAATCCTAGCTGATCTTTTAAGCAAGATTTTGCAAAATGAATTAAAAATATACGATTTTTCAATTTCATTCTTTAGAAAAATTCCATTTTTCTTATATATATATGTGTATATGTAATTTTTTATGTAAATGAATATACATATATACCTATATATAGGGTGTCCCAAAATTTGGAAACGGACATGAATCTCAAAAAATCTAAATTGCATAATTCTAAATCTCAGTGTATTTAAAGTTTTGAACTCTTACCTTATTTTTATTGTAATAACTTGTAATTGTAGTAAGTTCTTTTTTAAATACCCAACCTAACGTGTATGAATACTTGTTACAGTTTCCTTGCCAATTCAATTTGTATGCTATGCAAATTAAGAAAAAATTATATTAAAAAGTTACAACGGTAATGAGTTTAGATTACACTTGAACTGCTAAATGCGTTATTTATTCAATATGATATAATTTATCTTGAAAGATTTATTAAATGGATATTATTACAGAAATGTATTCATATATATGTATATAACCTCCAAGATGAAAAACAATTTTTTAATTAAAAATATGAAATTAAGAACTGAAAAAGTTAATTAAATAATTAATTATTTTTGGAAATGAGCATTTTGTTTTCAAGTTAAAAATTTGTATTCCTATTTTTTAATTAAAAAATTGTTTTTTATATCTTTGAGGATATATACATATACTGTGAAACCTTTCTATAGCGGACACCGACGGTGCAAGAAGAAATTGTCCGTTAACGGAGGTGTCCGCTATTAGGAGGTTTCACTATATATGTACATATTTATATAATATTTTGTCTGATTCCATTTTTTTTTATTATTAAAAAACAGAAGCTAGACAATCACGATCTTTTGTATATAAATAAATATTTGATTGCATTTTTTATAATACAGTGGAACCTCGATTAACGGATCGAATCGAAAGTTTGGATAATACAAATTAAAAGTATTTTTATATAACTGTAAAGAAACACGATTGAAGAGATAAAATTTACAATTCTTAAATTTAATATGTTTAGTTTAAATGCATATTCAATTAATTAATATATTTATAAAACATAGTATTTAGAATTTTGAAAAATTTTTTTGACAGTGGGACGTATGGCGACATTGAAAATGTGTTACGAAAATATGAATGATGAATTAAATATAAAAAATCAATTTTAAAATTCGAGAAAGTGGAAAATTTAGGATAATGGAAGATTGGATAAAATGTTTTATTATTCGGATAATCGGTCAAGTGTCCGTTATTCTGTGCATTTTTCAAAGCATTTGTGTGTCCGTTAACAGAGGTGTCCGCTTTTGAGAGGGTCCGCTATTAAAAGGTTTTCATCTCATATAAAACAATATAATTTTGCCGGGACTTTTCAATTTCGTCCGTTAAAGGAGGTGTCCGCTATTGGGAGGTGTCCGCTAAGAGAGGTTTCACTGTATATGAATACATTTCTGTAATAATATCTATTAAATAAATCTTTTAAGATAAATTATATCATTTTTAATAAATAACGCATTTAGCAGTTCAAGTTTAATCTAAACCCATTTCCCTTGTAACTATTTAATATTACTTTTTCTTAATTTGCATAACATACAAGTTGAATTTACAAAGAAACTGTAACAAGTATTCATACACTTTGGGTTAAGCATTTCAAAAAAACTTACTACAATTAAGGATACACAACATAATTTGCAAATATTTTTGACTCAGACTGTATCAACTCTGTCTGCTGGGTCTAGTGACTCTAATTGTGTTGGTGTGATTACGTATTCACATTCTTGAGACGTCACACAGTGGTCCAAATCGTCAAAAATGTAGTCAAAAGTCTAAAAAGTGCTTAAATCTTTCTAAAAATCATTACTTCGGGGTTTTTGAGGTCACTGATTTTGAAATTGATATTATTTTTTTGAAAAACAAAATGGCAAATCCAATATGTCGGACCTAAAATGTAAAAACTACTTAAATCTTTATAATAATCGTTACTCGGGGCTTTTAATGTCACTGATTTTGAATTCGATATTATTTTGTTGAAAAACAAAATGGCGGATCCACACTGAGAAAAATGAGTTAGCTACTATATGGATAGCTAATTTTTAGCTGTGGTAGCTAATATTTAGCGGTTTCTGCAAACAAAATTAGCTGTGGAAGCTAATTAATAGTTGTGTTAGCTTAAAAATTAGCTATCCATATAAAAGCAATTAAAGTTAGCTAAGGTAGTGTAACGATAGCTGAAAATTAAAATTTATTTTAGCGCGCAGAAACAAGTTCATTTAATTTTGCCTGGAAAGTATATAGAATATTCAATTCAGTGCACAGTCTGCTCGGCGTATCGGGAGTAACGAAGGCGCACTTTTGCCGCGTCGATTCGCTTTCCTCTCCGCTCACCACCACCACTCGTCGTTCAAGCGACTTCTATATACGAATCGACTTGGAAGATTTTCAATCAGTCTGCCTGGTCTCACCCTTATCTTCTCGAGCTAGTGAGGTGCTCCTCCTAGCTAGAAGAAGATGTTCCTATCAAAAGAGTAAGTGAAGAGAGGTGCTCTTCCTTCACCAGCTCCGATGATTTCCCAGAAGAAGAGGTACCATAGCCTACGGCTGCTCCCGAGTCCAGGTTCACCTTCGACTTCCATCCTGACCACCATCCACTACAACCTACTCTGTTGAATAGAGGTGCTCCTCGTTCAACAGGAGATGACGTCCTGGAGGTGCTCCTCAGGTCGTACTACTCTCTTGTCATCCTAGTACCCTATTCCTATCTTAGTTTCGTGTCGGGTAAGGCCGTCGACAGGTACGTCGACGTAGTTTAAGATTAATGCAAATTAATTCGTGTACACACCCGGGAGTCGCACCCGATCGCGGAGCTAGGGGGTGTATTCTAGAAACCACCTAGATAGGAAACAACGCGTCATTTAACAATTATTTGTATTCTTTTTTTCAATTGTAGTGTCGGAAAATTAATCAGCCGATTTTTATTTTATGATTTTCATACGTTCGTCAAATGAGCTGGAGTGATAAAGAGAGAGAGAGAGAGAGAAAGAGATCAAGAGTGAGACAAACGAGTCTTTTTTCATTCAAGTCTTCTTTTATATTTTTATATTTTTATATTCAATAGTAGCTGCCTTTTCTTTTCTTTATATAGAGTCATTTATTATTTTATTTATTTTAGTATTTTATCGAGTCATTTATTATTTTATTTTGTATTATATTTTCTTTATTCTTGTTACAATATATTTACTTACGAAGGTTTAATTATTGTTTTATTACTGACTATTCCTTGCTTTATCCGATTTACAGAAACTCTCCGATTTAGCACTAATGTTAAGCCTAGATGGCGCCTCACTCCATATTTGTTAAAAATAAGATTTATTTTATAACTTAGTACCCGGACTTCATCCGGCGAACAAATCTTTTGTCAATACAAAAAAAATACGATCATTACAGTAGCTAAGTCTTAGCTTTAGCTGCTAATTCTTTTTCTCCGTGCAATATGTTGACCCTAAAATGCAAAAACTGCTCAAATCTTTCTACAAATCGTTTCTCAGTGGTTTTTGAGGTCACTACTTTTGAATTTGATAATATTTTTTGGAAAAGCATAGTGGCCGATCCAGTATTATGGATCAAAATGAAAAAATGAAAATTAATTTTAAAAAAAATCGGTGTTTAGGAATTTTAATTCAATTTTGATTGATTTATTTATATAGTTATACTTGCCTGTGAGATATTGTGGAATAACAAATATACAATTAAATAATAAATAAATAAAATACTGGTATTATTTGAGCCGTTGATAACCAAATTGATGTCCACATCACAAATCTCATATATTAATAAACTTAGCCAGTACAAGCAAGCTATTACAAGTGATGATTGCTGTAAACCTTTAAAAGTATAGACATATTTTATTCATGTGTAAAATATTTCCTATCGACTAAGAGATGTTGTATGATGGCCTGAAACCGTAAAAAACAATAATAATAAATTTTTTTTTTAAAAAAAAATAATATTTTTGTGAAGTGCACGTGAGAACTAATTTTCACTTTTTGCACAAAAGGTAACCACAAAAATGCAGAGGCAATTCGTGGCAGCTAATTTTGCAATATGATTTGTCAAAATGTATAAGAATTTATTTAAGAACTCAAATTTGACAGGATCTATCAAGACTTTTTTTTACAGCACTACTTTTCTTAGATTTTTTTGGGTGCAAAATAAATGCGTTTTACCGATTCAAGTTACTTACCGAATTATAACATTTTACAGTACTTAGAAAGCAAATATTAAGTCAAAAATACACCCATTTATTATTATAATCCATTTTGCCGATTTAAAATTAAACCCGTTGTTTTTTAATAAAAACAGTTCTCCATATTGCGTGAATAGTGCAGAATTACTTTTATAACGTTTGACACTTCCACTTTTGTTTATAAAGTAAATAAAGTAGCATTTGTGACGACATCAAGTTATTATCGTTGGCATTTTCTAATGCCCTGAAGTATTCTTTAACAAATTCGTGTGAAAAAGAACTCGAAAAAAAAGTTTTTTTTTACGACTTTTGGCCAGCTTTTTGGGATTTCGGACCACTGTGCGTCATCTGTTTACTTTTCGCCATGATCACTAACACTGACGATTTGCAGTTGAACACTGAATCAACATGTAACTTGTGCAAAAAGTCGCTGAACACGTCAAAAGCTGCTCGCTGACCTGGATGTAATATTTGTTACCATCCAAGATGTGTTAAGAAGATTACTTTAATTCCCGATGTAGGGTATGATAAATGTTGTGGTATCTCTTCTATAACTCCATCTACGTCTCAACAAAGTGACTTTTCTTTTGAAAATTTAAAATCTTTTTTACACACTGAGTTTGGTGTATTTAAAAATACCATTACCAATGAAGTCCAAACAACGGTCTCAGCGGAATTTAAAAAATTTGAAACTACTCTCGATAAAATATCTCATGATATGAAAACAAATAGTTCTCGTATTAGTGTTTGTGGGAACAATATTTCTGGTATTGATCAGAAAATTGATGATCTTCAGACAAAAGTTAACGAGGGATTTGGAACAAATCAAGAATTACGTGACATCTGTCAATCTTGAATTGGTGCGTACGAAGATCGATTCTCACGTAAATTCAACCTTATGTTTTATGGTTTAAAGGAACTCGAATCACAAACAAGAGGAAACTCTCGTGAATATGATATAAGTGCAGTTTGAACTCTTATAAGTCATTTATGTCCCAATTTTCTTCTTTAAGTGACATAAAAGTTAAACGAATTGGTATTTTCTCTCAGAGTGGAACTCAACCCAGACCGTTGATTGTCTCTTTCATGGATCTTCACAAGCCAAATCAAATCAGAAACGCCTTCATGAATCACAAAAGAAACAATCGTCTACACCAGGATCTTCAATCCATATTGATCACATCGGGTCGCACAAAATTACAAAGAGCCGAGTACGCACGTGCGAAAACGGAGCTGCGAGATCGTCTTTCGAAAGGAGAAAAGGACCTGATCATAACATCTCATCGCGGTGTTCAGTGTGTGATGAAGAGAGGTGTTCGTGTTGGGCTAACCGAATCACCTGTGCAAGTAGAAAAATAAATGAGAGTCAACTCCCTCTTGCCTCTCCCTCTGTCCGACTCTCACACTTCTTCTGATGTATGCGGTTCTTCACTTTCTGCGCATGAGCTGTCCTTTTCTATATATTACCAGAATGTAAGGGGTTTGCGTACTAAGCTAAGTATATTGAGAACCATGATTCCACTTATTTTTTGTTTATTCTTCGTTCTTTCTGAAACCTGGTTGAATCAAACATTTAATTCCTCCGAACTCGGCTTTAATGGATTTGATGTTTTTAGATCAGACAGGAATATCAATACTAGTCCAAATTTAATGGGGGGTGGAGTTTTAATTGCTTCTAGAGATTCTTTTCATTGTTCTCTTTTGGAGACTAATTTTATTTCAATCGAGCATTTATTTATTAAATTTCAATTTAATTCGCAATTGTTTATTTTGGGAACTTTTTATATACCTAATTCATCTGTTACTCAGTATTTTATGGTCTGTAAAATTTTGGAAGATTTATCTTTAGTAAATCCAACAGCAAAATTCATTTTAATAGGAGATTTTAATATGCCGTTCGTTTCTTGGACTAGCAATTCAGATGATGAATCTTGTTGCAAAATAAAGCCAGGTTTTATGAAAAAGCATGATGATATTGTCAACATTTTTTCAGAAACGTTTAGTTATTTAAATTTTGTCCAAATAAATAGTTTTGTTAATAATCATGGTTCCCTTCTTAATTTGGTATTTACAAATTTCAACTATTACAATTTATCCTTGGCATCTGATTACTTGCTTCCGATAGATGATTATCATCCGCTATTAGTTTTTAAATGCTTTGTAAATAGTAGCAATTTTTCTAATGATTGTAATGCAAGAAACTCACACATACGTTTCGACTTTCATAATGCGGATTTTACTTCTTTGAATGCTTACCTTAGATCTGTTGACTGGGTTCACGCTTTAAATACTGATGATCTGAATGAAGCGGTGTCAACTTTTTATAATTTTTTATATTCAGCGTTTGATCTCTCCGTTCCTGTTAAAACATTTTATCCTTCGAACTATTATCCATGGTTTAATACTGAACTTAAGCGTCTAGTTGTATTAAAAAAAAGGGCCCCTCTCAATTATAGAATATCAGGTACTTAACATCATTACAATTCATTCTCCTCGTTGCGTTGAAGGTGCAAATCACTATCTAAGAATTGTTATAATGAATATATTCGTAGAACTGAAACATCATTAATTGATAATCCTAAAAAATTTTGGAAGCATGTGAATGTACTTCGCAAAGAGGGACGTATCCCACGTTCGATGTTTCTTGATGACATTCAGTCCAATGACCCAAAGCAAATCTCGAATTTATTTGCCGACTATTTTGTATCCGTTTATCAAGCACAGTTGAACAGTGATAATGTACTTGATGCCTCGACTCACAACACCATTGATTTGAATAATGTTATTATTACCAAAAATATCATTACTAAAAAATTGATGAGGCTCGATGTTAACATTGGTGCGGGCCCTGATGGCATTCCCCCCTCCATTTTTAGGTCGTGTTGCTCATCACTGGTTGACGATTTATTTATTTTATTTAATAAATCGATTTCTCTGGTGTTATTTCCTTCAGAGTGGAAGAGGGGCATAGTTATTCCAATTTATAAAAATGGAAACAAAAGCGATATTAGAAATTATAGGCCGATTACTACACTAAGTACAATTTCTAAAATTTTTGAAACTATAGTTTTTGATTCTCTTTACCACTTTGTTTCAGGGATAATTATTGATGAGCAGCACGGGTTTGTTAGAGGCAGGTCTGTCATTACTAACTTGGGTATTTTTACTGACTATTTGACATCAAATATTCAGTGGGCTATGCAAGTCGATGCCGTGTATACGGATTTTGCTAAGGCGTTTGATCGTGTTGACCATGGCCTGCTTCTGGGCAAGCTCAGTTCGCTGGGAGTTGGACGAAATATGATTAACTAGTTTTGCACTTATTTAACTAGAAGGAGTCGATCAGTAAGAATTGATAATACTTATTCTGACGAGTTAATTGCGACCTCGGGAGTGCCTCAGGGTTCAAATCTTGGACCTTTATTGTTTCTCATATTTATTAATGATATTAAATTAATCTTTAAATTTTGCTTCTTTTTGCTTTTTGCAGATGATCTTAAATTATTCTGTACCATTAAATCTTACCTTGATCATATTAGGCTTCAATTCTTCAATGCGAAGAATGGAATGTCTTTAAATACTGTTAAATGTATAACAATATCGTTTACTAAAAAAAAAGTGACTTCTATCCATGATTATAGTTTTAATGGGATTATTTTGAATCGTGCCACACAAGTTGTTGATCTTGGAGTTATCTTGTGTCATGATTTGTCATTTACAGAACATTTAATGAGTGTAGTTGTTAAAGCTAATAGGGCACTTGGTTTTGTTAAATGTAATTCCCTAAGCTTTAGAAACCCCAGAACTCTTAAAGTTCTGTACTTCTCATTTGTTCAACCAGTCCTGGAGTATGCTTCAGTCATCTGGTCTCCGTATTATGATGTGCATATGATCAGATTGGAAAGAGTGCAGAATCGTTTCTTGAGATTTGCAGCTAGACAACTTGGTTTGACATTTGATCCTTATTTATATGATCACAAACATTTAAGAAACGAGTTAAATATCCCTAAAATTCAAATTAGATTTTTATATACGGATCTTCTTTTTTTATTTAAAATAATCAGTGGTGTTGTGCGCTGTCCTCAAGTGCTTTCAAGAGTTAATTTCTCTGCTCCTATGAGACCCCTTAGAAATATGTCACCCTTCCACATTTCTTATAATAGATCGAACTATGGAAACTACTCATTATTTAATAGACTTAACAGAGAAGCACTACTTCATTCAGACAGTCTTGATTTTGTTGACAACAGACTGGGCAACTTTATAACTACCCTTCGTAGACTGTTATTGGGGAAAAATGTCAATAACGGTTATTTCTTCTGTCTTACATAATATATTTTTTGTAAATCGACCAGCGTGCGAATAAGGATTTTTTATGTACATTTAAGTTGAAAGTGTAAGGGTTTCTTTAAACCCGTTGAATATATAAATAAATAAATAAAAATAAGGTAAGAGTTCAAAATTTTAAATACACTGGGATCTAGATATATATAGGTATATATGGGGCAAAATTTCTCAAGTCTACCAATCGAAAAAATGAAAATGGCTAATAAAGGCTAATATTTGCACAAAATGTAGTATTCTATATCAGTACTTAAACCACCAATTATTATGAAATTCTAATGAAAATTGTAGAAGAGGGAGGGGGCTGAAGATTCTGGTCAAGTGTGAAGAGGGTATTTTTTGAAAAATCATAACTATTATGCAACAAGGTGGACAAAAAATTGAATTGTATGTTTTCAAAGGTTTCTTTCTGCTCTTATCAATGCTGCAAAAATTTTTAAAAATTTTCAAAAAAATTTTTTTTTTACTTTTTTTGAAAAAAGACATCTTTTTTTTCTTTTTTTCCCTTTAAAATAAAGACTAAATGTCTTTTTTCTTGTTTTTGAATTATTAATTAATTAATTAATAAAAATTCGTTAAAAATGAAATATTTCACAAACCGTTAAACTTTTGGTAATTTTGGGGCTATTAACGTAAAGCATATCAAATTCCGGATCCAACAAGTATAATTTGAAGTCTTTTTGATAAATGGATACTAAATAAATACCCATTTTGTATTTAATTAGTTATTATTAATGATTTTGTTAGCTTTCATTTATCAAAAAAACTTTAAGTTATGCTTGTTAGATCTGGAATTTCATAAGCTTTACGTTAGTTTGCCCAAAATTATCAAAAGTTTCTTTATTTGTTCAATATTTCATTTTTTACTAATTTTTTACAAATTTTTAATAATTTCTTAATTAATAATTCAAAAACAAAAAAAGACAACAAAAATTTTTTTTAAAAATTTAAAAAAAAATTTTCTCATTCCATCTTTGCTTTTTATTTTGTCAATTTATAAAAAAGCGACGTTTCGCCAACTTGATTTGTTAACCTCATCAGGCTAAAGTCAATTACAAAGGAAAACACTTTATTAGTTTGACTGTATTAAAGCTTTTTTTTATATATAACACTGGTTATGAGCAACAAAACTAATCACCTTAGAGTTTAGTTAAAAACAATCATAATTTTAACACGTCAGAAAATTAAAATATAAAACAAAAAACGTTATTACTCTGCGTACAGACAGACGTACAAAACACAACGACATATTAGCAACTGAGACTAGAAATTTATAATTTTACAACTGCATTTAAAGATTTGTCAATAGTTGGAATAGTAGAGATGTTGTATTCCTTAAAAACATTAGACAATTTGAAATAAATCATTACATTATAAGAAAAGACAACTTTAGGTAACAGACGATGTATATTTAAGTGACTATTGTTATTGGTAACATTATTATTCGAGTATTTTAATTTTTTCAAGCGCAACTTCGAAAGTTTGTTATTAAAACCTATTGGATAATTATTTGAAAGCAACATTTTTCTGATTGATTTCAAATTGTCTTCATAAAACTTTTTATGTGACAATGAAATTGCTCTGTCAACCAGATTAAAAACAATGTTTTTCTTTTGTTGTAAAGGATGGTTAGAAAAAAAATTAATCAACCTTCCTGATGAAGTAAGTTTTTTATACGTATAATTAAGTCAGTTATGATATGTGTTACGTCTCAGAATGTAACATACAAAGGCGGCGGTTTTAGTTCAGTCGTTTACGAGGTGTACGGGGTCCAAAATTCAAGTTTCTTAAAATCTAAGGGCAGCGCGTGTCACCACTTTTCGATAAGTTTAGAGTCGGTCGAAAAGTCCGACTATCTAACTAAATTTATGAATTTAGGGGTTTTATATTTTATTAACCTTCAAAAATGTAAAAAGTCGGGGCGGAAATTACGACGGTTAAAGTAAAATATCACACTTACTTAGGGAAAATCTAGACGTTCGGAAATATATAATTTTTCTTTTGTAGAAAAAATATATATATGTAAAGTTTGTTTTGGATTTCAAAGTGAAATCTTATTGATTTTAGACGTTCAACCTTAGGTGAGTTGAGTAAAAGAAAACTGAAGGTTTTCTAATAAATTCGAACAATTCGATTTCTAAATTACAAACTTAAAATAATCAAGTTTCAAAGATTTTCAAATTTCAAATTCATTAAATAAAAGAAATTAGACTAAAAGTAAAATAATTTCTCTTATTACGAAAGTCAAAACTTGCAAAATTTTTAACGCCTAAATCTCTTGAATCCTGGATAGGTTATTTAAATTAAAATTGGAAATTCAAAATACTCAAGTTTCAAATATTTTTAAATTTCAAATCTATCAAATAAAAGAAATTAGACCATCAGTAAAATAATTTCTCTTATTTCCAAATTCAAAACTTGCAAAATTTTCGATGCCTAAATCCTTTGAATCCTGGATAGGTTATTTAGAAGAAAATAAATCAAAATTTCGAATTATGGGTTTAAATTTCTCAGAATATAGAGGTAATTTTTGAAGCTCTTGAAGATCTTGGAGTTTTATGTACTTACGTGTATATATTTATAATTTTTGAAAGTTTTTAAATTTTTGAGTTAATAAACTCAGAATTTTCAGAAACAATAAAATTATAATGAAATTAATTTTTAGATTATTAAAATTTTAAACTTGGAAATTATTTACTTTTATTTTTATATTATAGAATTTTAAATTGGTTCAATGAAGCTTTTGAAATCAAAATTTTACCAAATAAAGACTCAAACAAAATAAACTAAAATTCCAAATAGTGTAATATTCTAAATTCTCAAAAAGAAATGACTCAGGTATTTAATATCTTTGAAGTTCTTGAAGTTCTTGAAGTTCTTGAAGTTCTTAGAGTTTTTATGTAATTACGTGTTTATATTCATACTAGCGATGTTAATTCGCTCGCTAACGCTCGCTCAATTATATTTATTGATAAAGATATTGCTTATCTAAGGTTAAATATTAAAAACTATCATGAACTTATCATTTATTTTATTGTTGTTATTTTTAAATCTTTTGAAAATTATATATAAATTTTATGATTTTGTTTAAAAATTTTTTATTAATTAATATTAATATTATTAATATTAAAATAAATTGTTTAATAATTTTGTTTAAAACAAATAATATACTAAAATTGTTTTTAATAAGGGAGTGTTATAATATTACGATGATTCATACAAAATTTTGGATAAATTAGTTTCATATTAATATCAATATTAAATCAGTGTCAAATTCATGCTTCCAGAGTATAATTTTATAAAGTCCGAAAACATATACTTATCATTTAAAGATATAAATAAATCTTTTGGTATTGCAATTGTGAAACAATGTGCTTCGTAAAACCATGCTTCAAATATCAAAAGCACGGTTATAAATTAAAAAAATATTTGTAAAAATTAACAATAAGTGCAGGTTACGTTCTACGTAATAGAACTTATCCGCACCTTTGACGAATTCGTCAGTTTTGACTTCGATATTTTAATTATAATTTTTTTAATGTTTTCATTAATAAATACTTTCAATAATTATCCCATTTAATTCTTAAAGGTTGATTATTTACTGTGATATGGTTAGTACATTTAAAAACTATCAATAAATTATATTTTTTTTACTCTAAAAAAACTTATATATTTGGTATTATTAAAGAAAATGAAACCAATCTTTTTTTTAATTAAGGCAAAATTTTTTGTTTTTAAACATCGAAAGGAAGTTAATGTTTTGTTTTGTGAAATCATTAAAAAAAAGTTATAAAATATTAGTTTAAGTTTTATTTTTCATGTATATGTTGTTTTGCATTTTAACGAAAACCTTAATTTCATAATGCATTCTCAATTGTTAATGAGTATTTTGCATTATTAATTTTAAATAACTAATAAATAATGTTATTAAATATTATTAATATTAAAATTTCTATTATATTGAATAATAATATGAGTATATTCTTCAATTCTTCCAAGAAGTAAAAAAATTCTATTATATTTTAAAGTGTATTTACAAATAATATAATTATAACAAAGTATTAGGGGATTTTTTAAGAATTAAAAGATTTTGTATTAATTTAAATCACCAATCTGCAGGTGAATGACATGTTTAAAATAAGACTGAAAAAAGTTAAAATATAAATTTTACTTTTCATTTAATCTTTAAAAATTTCTTAGGAACTAGTTAATTATTTACCTAAAATCTTAAGGTTTGAATTACTACTAAATTTGCTTCTTTGCCTCAAATTCAAGGATAAAGTATATAAATATTTTAGAAATTATTTTTTTTCGTGTAGTTGTGCATGCGCAGTAGGTTTCTGTAAGCTCTACAGATGCGCAATAGGTTTCAAAATAAATTACACATGCGCAGTTAATAAAATCTAAAAACAGAATGGATTTCTAACAATTTAAACGTAAACTAAAACCAAAAAACATGTAAACAAAAAAGTCATATACTCTGCGTAGAACATATAATTTTGAAAATTAAAATATACATAAGAAATAAATGAAATTTTCATTTTCGTTGGACTTATAAAAAAACAAAAAAGGTAACAACTACTAAGCTTAGTTAGATCCCACACTGCATTATTGCGCATGTGTTATTGTTATAAAGCATTACTGCGCATGTGTAATTGCCATAAACATCTAGTGCACTTGGGTCATAAGCATAATGATCAAGTGCGCATAAGAATTAATGATATTGATTTACTGCGCATACAAAGAGACCACTTTAATCAACTGCGCATGCGTCACTATCATGACACACTACTACACTTAATTGTATAAGTGCCTAAGTTATATTAATGTTAATAGTTCAAAAATATTATAAGTATAAATTGATTTTAAAAGTTGCTTATAAAGAAAAGTAGTGAACCAAGTGGAAGGATTAACATAAAATTTTCTAATAGTACGTTGATTAATTTTTAACCCACCCTCCCGCGTACCCCAAGAAAAAGGTTTTTAAAAGTATGAAAAGACCGGTGGGTTATCATAGATTTTATGTCAAGTATATAAAGAAAATACGCCTTTAAATGTAAAATCTTTTTAATTTTTAATTGACATGATAATATTCGGATAGTATGTTTATTTATTTATTTATTTCATCATTTTACAGGCTTAATAAAACCTTTTACAATATAAAAAAAAAAAAAAAAAAAGAGAAAGAATTAACAATTTGGCAATATATACTAATACAAAAGATATAAAATCAGCGTAACAATAAACAAAGAAAAATAGCGGCAACCGCTATTTTTCAATTTATGCAATTTATGTTGATAAATTTTAACACCTCTTTCCTTTAGTTATAAGAAAAACGTAAAGAATCAGCATTCCAAAACATTTGTGTTCAATTTTATTAGATTTTATAGGTGTTAGACGAAAAAGAATGTTATGTTTTACAAACATTTTTTCTCACATGATTAAAAAAAAAGTACCAACTACTAAGCTTAGTTAGATCCCACAATGCATTACTGCGCATGTGTTATGGTCATAGAGCATTACTGCGCATGTGTAATTGCCATAAACATCCAGTGCGCATGTGTAATTACCATAAACATCTAGTGCGCATGCGTCATGAACATAATAATCAAGTGCCCATAAGAATTAATTATATTGATTTACTGTGCATACAAATGGACCATTTTGATCAACTGCGCATGCGTCCTTATCATGACACACTACTACACTTAATTGTATAAGTGCCTAAGTTATAATTATGTTAATAGTTCGAAACGATTATAAGTGAATTGATTTTAAAAGCTGCTTATGAAGAAAAGTAGTGAACCAAGTGGAAGGGGAAGAACGACTGAACGACGAATTTCTGTTGACGACAAAGTTTTCGTTCTAATATAATATAAGAAATTTAAAAGTTTTAAATTTTGGATTTTTTGAGCTAATAAATTCAGAATTTTCAGAAACAATAAAATTATAATGAAATTAATTTTTAGATTATTAAAATCTTAAACTTGGAAATTATTTAGTTTTATTTTTTGAATTATAGAATTTTTGAATTGGTTTAATGAAACTTTGAAATCTAAATTTAAACAGATAAAGGCTCAAACAAAACAAACTGAAATTCCAAATAATGTAATATTTTAAATTTTCAAAAAATGACCCAAATGTTTAAGATCTTTGAAGTTCTCGAAGTTCTTAAAGTTCTCCAAGTTCTCCAAGTTCTCGAAGTTTTCGTACTTATAAGTTTATATTTATGTTTTAAAGGTTTAAGGTTTTGGACTTTATGAATTAATAAATTTATAAATTTTAGAAGTAATGGAATATAATGAAATTATTCTTCGAATTATTAAATTTTAGTTTTAGATTCGAAAATTGGATAAATTCATTTAAATAAGAAAATCATAAATTCAAAAATAAGGATTAAATAAATTTTAAATAATCAAATTTTCAAACAATTTGAGAAAAAAGAAATTTGAAAGTTTTTTTAAAATTGAAAGTTGAATAAATTCAAGTAAGTGGTAATATTATAAATTCAAAAATAAGAATTAATTAAGCATCGAAGAAAATTTGTTTTTGAACAATTCAAAAAAGATGAAATTTGAATAGTGTGAAATTCGAAAATTGAATAAATTCAAATGGACAAGAAAATCATATATTTAGAAATAAAGATTAATTAAGTTTTTAAAGAATTGAATTTTCAAACAATTTGAGTAAAAGAAATTTAAAAGTTTTTTTAAAATTGATAGTTGAATTGATTCAAATAAATGGTAAAATTAATAAATTTAAAAACTTAAAATCAATCAAGTTTCAAAGAAATTTTTTTTTTTTTAATAGTTTAAATAAAATAAATTTAAAAGTTTAAAGTTTTAGATTATTTAAATAAAGTTTAAAACTAGAAACGACAAGTAATACAAAATAATCTTCAAATTATAAATTATTCATTTAGAAAGGTTTAAAATTTCAAGGTCAAAAAGGTTTTAAAATTGGTTAATCGAAAGTTTAGAGTTTTAGATTATTTAAATAAAGTTTAAAACTAAAAATGTCAGATAATACAAAAATAATTCTTGAATTATTAATTCTACGTTCGAAAAGTGTTGAAATTTCAGAATCATGAGTTTTAAGATTAATTAAATGATGTTTAATTTAAGATAATCGAATAAAAAGAAGTAATGTTTTAATAATGATTTTGGAATTTGTAATTATTTAAATTTTCAAGGATTTAAATTTTAAATTATTTAAATAAGGTTTTAAGATTGAAAATATCGATTAATGTAGTCAGGCATATTTTCTTACTCACTCGATATTTGGTTGATTCAATCGTTTCTAAATTTCTCTTTTTCGATGTTCTTGCAAATCTGAGGTTGAAGAGTGGTAAAGTTCCCCCCTTTTTTTATAACTCAATTACAGAATATTACAAATAATAAATGTTAGCATAAGTAATAAATTAATAATTTGTGTTTTTCGTAATGTAAATTATCGGATACTATTAACACTACTTAGAGTTCTTAAAGAACGTTCATAGTCTTTTTTAAAATTTATAATGTGGTGTTAAAGTCACTGATACACTATCACTACACTAAACTTCGAAAAATTGTGTCTCAATTCGAATTTCTTTATTTAAAAGGGATTAAGGAAAAATACTTTTTTTTTACTGGAACAAATAAAAATACGCAAATTAATTTCACTTTCAGAATTTCTTTTCACAATGGCAAAAAAATATGATAACAACTCGAACACGGAATCCAGGATCAAAATTAGTACAAGTTTAATTTAAGAGAGAAAAAACTTTTATTAAGAAGAAGAGCACATTATAAAAAAAATCCTTTTGGATTCGAATAAAATTTAATCAATGATTTAATTAAAGGAATTGTTACGCACACTAGTGCAAAATAGTATTTTATATTAACCTTGCTCACATGTGTCAACTTAATACATTAAGTATTAATGTAATATATTATAATTAAGCATATATTGTAGAAGATTTCTTCTAGGGACAATTTTGTAGGCGAAAACTGCTTTGAGGGTACTTGAAGTATAAGTCCAGAGAGAAGGTGGAGAGGGAAATACGCCACTATAGCGTTTTTTCCACTAGCGTTCACAGTCAGACTCCGCGAAGTCTGACTGAGCTAACGCACGCCTTATTCTACTGCCGCTCGCGGCTCTCGCTGAACGCGTCGACCGTGCGCGCATCCAGCCGCGCAGCTTTTCTCTCTCCACCGAATTTTGTACTCCCATACTTCAAGATCTCTCCGGCAAGGCCCATTCGCCTATAAAAGTTGGCCCTTCAACGTAAAATCTTCAGTTCTTCGCAGAGCTCTCCCAAGGGTTGGTTGCCTCCCTTGCTTGACTACCAGAGCTGGTTGCCTCTCTTGTACTGCGAAAGTTGAATAAATTGTCACCCACTAATGGTAATTTTTATTCTCCTACTCTCTAGTCACCGTTCGTTGGTTGCCTCGAACGCTGCAACTCCTTTTACTGTCTGTTGGTTGCCTCAAGCCGTCTGTTGGTTGCCTCAGACACCCTCCTTATCGATTAGAACCGCGAACTGTCTGCTTGTTGCCTCAGACATACCCTACTGTCTGCTGGTTGCCTCAGACGCCCTCCTTATCGATTAGAACCGCGAACTGTCTGTTGGTTGCCTTAGACATCCCCTTCTGCTTGTTGGTTGCCTCAAGCCGTCTGTTGGTTGCCTCAGACACCCTCCTTATCGATTAGAACCGCGAACTGTCTGCTGGTTGCCTCAGACATACCCTTCTGCTTGTTGGTTGCCTCAAGCCGTCTGCTGGTTGCCTCAGACGCCCCCCTATCTACAAGTCGCACTCTTGACTGCTGAGACGCTTCCCCCTCTTGTTTATTTTTGTGGGATAGAATCAATTTCTCATCCTTCCAAAAATCAAACCGTATCAAATGGCGCCCAACGTGGGGCCGTGCCCGACGCCCTTAAAGGGTTTTATCGGTATTTCTGTCTGGCAGACATTCCTGACACTTTACCCTTACTAAAAAATCCCACAATTTGCTCTGTTAACCCAATAGGAACAAAGTTGCGAAACCTCCGCCTAACACTCGCTTACCATACCAACCCAGTTTCGGCCTCTCCCACAACGGAACCGTATCAGAATTTTACTTTTAAAAATTTTGATCCAGAATGCTAATTTGTTTCGCGTCTGCCTTATAAGACAGGAGTTAAGAGACTGACTTTTTCACACGTCATAATTGCATGGACCGATTATTATTGTTCTCACGATTGGGAGGTTGTTTTGTCTCAGGGGTTCAAATTTTGTACAATTAGCAAAGATAAATTACCCTTATCTAGGTTAGGGTTACATATGGAGACGTTTGCGTAACAAAATTGTGAGACATAATTTCCTTTTGATATTAAATAACAAATTTTATTTTTTATCGTTATTAGCAAAATAACTTTATTTATTATTAAATAAATAAAGTTTTATTCTTTAATAAGTTTTAAATTCAAATTATTTTACCACTCTATCGTAAAAAGTCTACACACAGTTTTACCAAACTGGACTATAAAGTTTTCTTTTGAAAATAATTCGACGAGAGTTTTACCATATCATTATTAAAATTTACCGTTCCATTTGGTTAATTCTACAGTGTTATGATATAATTTATAAAATTCATAAAACTACAATTTTACGTTTATTTATAACAATAGACTGGTAAAACAAATATATATTTAAATTTTTATAAAAATCGGTCCATAATTTATAGCAAAATTCGGCTTTGTAAATCTCGAGAAGTACCAGGAAAGCAGGAGGTAACTGGGAGATTCGTCTGACCTAATTAACATATTATTACTTATAAAGCTGTACTACTGAAAATCTTCTTATTTTGATGGTCGTACTTTAAAGTAGTTTTTGTTTCACTATTTCGCAACTCCTGTTATCCGGATACAATTGATGCTTGACATAAAGTCTAATTTATTTATTATTATTAATAATAGATCTTGACTAATTAGTTTACATGTCAAATATCATTAAATATAAAAGTTGAACATAAAGTCGCATTCTTTTGTAAGGTTTTAATTCATTATTTTATAAAAGTTTATTTGAAAAGTATTAATTTGTTTTTAACAATTAAAAGTTTAATAATTCATAAACCCAGTTTTATCGTCTTTTGTTGTTAGCGAATTTTTTTATATGGACTAATTAAGTAAACATACTCTATATGCTAGATAAAAATATATATATATTCGTAATTCAACGTCTATTATATGGTAGGGTCCAGTAGATTTAATTTAAAATCAAATCGTTATAATTCCTACGAATGTAAATAATTTGTTCATAGAAATTATATTTTCCGAGATTGCACTCTATGTTTCTAGATTATTATATTTAAACCCTTTTTAATTTTCGAAGTGCAAAGGAGGTTTTATTAAGCAAAGGAAACGTTTTAAAATTTTGAGAAAAATTTTAGGTCGCTACATATGTAGGTTTTTTATTATAAGACTTAAATCAAGAAAATTAATTTTGTTATTATTTTCCAGTTCAAAAGTAAACTGTAGATTTTGGTCATATGAATTAAAAACATTGATAACCCGGTCGACATCCTCCATATTTAAACACAATATTATATCGTACACATATCTATAATAAAAAATTAGGACACAATTATATTTCTCCTTAAAAATTTTCAAACAATCACTCTCTAAGTCGTCCATGACGATATTGATAAAATTTTGCGTCAAATATAAAATAAGTATTATCAAATAAGAACTCAGTACAATTACTTAATTCATCAAAAGGAATTTTGCAATTT
This sequence comes from Ganaspis brasiliensis, assembly GCA_037103525.1. Classification (NCBI taxonomy): domain Eukaryota; kingdom Metazoa; phylum Arthropoda; class Insecta; order Hymenoptera; family Figitidae; genus Ganaspis; species Ganaspis brasiliensis. Next base: position 635,126 of record JAZKLR010000652.1, read on the forward strand.
GTTTAAAATTTGACGAGTACGTCTTTCTAGACTTTGTAAAACTAAATTACAAGGTATGTTAGTAAATAAAGAGCTGACATCCAAAGAAAGGAAAATATAACTGTCATCCAATGAAACATCTTTAAGATTGTTTTTTAACTCTATACTATTATTAACATGAGATTTAGGTAACGAAATACAATTTTTCAATTTATTATAAATAACTTTAGCGAGAAAATAAGACGGACTATTGAAAGGAGAAATTATCGGTCGAAAAGGACAATTATTTTTGTGTATTTTTGGTAATCCAAAGCACTTGGCCAAACCAGTGTCTGTTAGCGTTAAATCATTATTGTGATAACCCTTGTCAAGATATTCGTTGTCATTTAGCGATTTTAAAAATTTTTTAGTTCTTTCTTGTAATGATTTTAGAGGGTTCTTTTTAATTAGAGTGTAGGTCGAAGTATCGGATAACAAAACAGACATTTTTTCTAGATACTCTGACTTATTCAAACAGACCGTTTGATTACCTTTATCTGCAGTTGTAAAAAGGATATCTGGATTATTTTTTATGAACTTATTGGTCTCAGATAATTTTTTATTAAAAGTTTTTTCTTGTGCAGAGACTTGATTCGTTTTTTTGACATTGTTTAAGAGAACATTAGATACTTTTTCACGCAAATCATTTTTTGAATTTGTTGGTATATCCAAAAATGAAATTGTGGTCTCAACATTCTTTATTATATTAAAAACATTACTCCTTTTTCGATAATTTTGTCAACCAATTATTATAAGACATCTTTGGGAAAGTGACTTGTTTATTAATTAGAAGTTTTAATTTATTGATATGAATATTGTTTTGATGTCTTTGAATATGAAGAAAGTTTTTTTGTGAAAAATTAAAAAATTGATTTAGCGTCTCAGTGTCGAAGTTAAATGTCAAAATAAGATTTTTTAGTTTATTCAATTGATTGGATAAAAATTTAAATTGTAGATGAATGTCAGAGATCTCTTAATTTAAAAGTATTTTCAAATAAAAAGAATTCAATTTTATATATTCCCTATTAACAAATTCAGAATAGAAAACAATATTATTATATTTTTTACGATTAATAATGTGTTGTGGTACAACATCATGCGATCAACATTGTAAAAGAAATACTTTTTTTGATGAAGTTGTGGTTAGTCGTTGGTTGGTTGTTGTCCATTTTTTCAGTTTATTCCTGGCATAAGTACCATGAAGGTTTCCAATGTAAGAAAAAAAGGATTGATTCGTAAGAGATGGTGGTAAAGAGTTCAAATTTGATCCAGGACTCCCATGAGATAAATTAGAAGAGTTATGTCCTTCCAACGAATTTCAAAAATGATTTGCGTGAAAAAGTATCTAATGTTCACTTAAACAATGTCAAAAAAACGAATCATGTCTCTGCCCAAGAAAAAAATTTTATTAAAAAATTATCTGTGACAAATAAGTTCATAAAAAATAATCCAGATATCCTTTTTACAACTGCAGATAAAGGTAATTAAACGGTCTGTTTGGATAAGTCCGAGTATCTAGAAAAAATGTCTGTTTTGTTATCCGATACTTCGACCTACACTCTAATTAAAAAGAACCCTCTTAAATCATTACAAGAAAGAACTAAAAAAATTTTAAAATCGCTAAATGACAACGAATATCTTGACAAGGTTTATCACAATAATGATTTAACTCTAACAGACACTGTTTTGGCCAAGTGCTTTGGATTACCAAAAATACACAAAAATAATTGTCCTCTTCGACCGATAATTTCTCCTGTCAATAGTCCGTCTTATTTTCTCCCTAAGTTATTTAAAATAATTTGAAAAATTGTATTTCGTTACCTAAATCTCATATTTTAATAATAGTTTAGAGTTAAAAAACAAACTTAAAGATGTTTCATTGGATGACAGTCATATTTTTCTTTCTTTGGATGTTAGCTCTTTGTTTACTAACATACCTTGTAATTTACCTTGACAAAGCAATTTCATTGTCACATAAAAAGTTTCATGAATACAATTTCACGTATATGGTGGATTTCACGTCAACTGTCCAGCCAAAAAAAAAATTTTGTTTAATCCTTAGTAGTATAGCTATGAGAGAACCAGCGCACAGTTCCGATTTTCGCCACCAGGTGGCGCCCTAGTCAGTTACCTGCAGTGTATTTTTAGCGGTTTGTTGATAAATTACCGTCGGTCGGTAATGCAGATTTCGCGCGTGTTACCTTGTGTCGGTAATGTTACCCCTCGAGCGGTAACCGGTCTGAAGGTAAGTTATGGATTTATAGATCAACATGTGAGTGGCGCGAAAGAAGTCTAGCTTAAAAGAGAAAGCTGCGCTACATCTATGCGCGTTCGATCTTCTGAGCCTGTTTAAATTTGTAAATCTGCGATCAACATTTGAGTGGCGCGAAAGAAGTCTAGCCTAAAAGAGAAAGGTGTGCTGCATCTTTGCGCGTTCGATCTCCTGAGCCTGTTTAAATGTGTAAATCTGTGTAAGGATAGGTTCGAGCGCGCGTTTTTTGAGAATGTATGTATCGGTGTAAATGACTATGTAAAGGGCTCAAGGGATGCAAGGTGCATAACATCTTCAAGCTACTCAACAAGAAGGATCTCCAGTCAACTAGAATGGACCAGAACCAGCAGCAGCCGAAGCCTTGGTGGGAATTGGTGGAGCCTCAGTACGTGGTGAAGGCTCTGATGAAGGGTCAGGACGTTGCAGAGGCCGAGAACGTGGCGGACGTTGAAAACGTGGCGGTGGCTCAGGAAGCGGGTGAACTGCTTGCTGTCAAAGAGGAGGTTGACAGCGATGCAGAAACTCTGTTCTATGAGCCCATAGAAGAGAGGGAGGGGGAGCTTGAAGCTGGCAGCCAGAAGGAGGGGGAGCTTGAAGGTGACAGTGAGGAGGACAACTTGATTGTTGATGAGGAGCCAAGACTCGTGGAAATGGAGCCTGGCTTCTACGTGGAGAATGCCCCGTTGTCGCCAACCTCGAGTAGGGATGACTCGGGGTATGCTAGTGGTGGTGGTGGTGGGGAGTCAACGGCGGAGCCTGCTGAGCCTGCGGAGCCTGATGCGGAAAGGGACCCCAATGTTATCACTTTTTTCAACGTTTTAGTAACCTACTGGGAAATTGAGAAGCTCTTTGGTCTCCCTTTGGAAGATTTTATGGACATGAATCCACAAGAGGTAAAGTATTATATTATTATTATTTTAATACATTATACATATTATTATTATATTAATATTTAAAAAAAATTTTTTTTTCAGTTGGGACATCTGTTCATGGCACGTTTAGAGAGAAGCAACGCACAGCGTACTGTGGGGACGCAAACGGATGCTGTAGAAATATGTAGAAGATGCAAACGTCGCCAGCAGAGACATCGCCATCGCCACCGCCACTGCCACCGCCACTGCCACCACCACTGCCACCGTCATCGTCATCGTCATCGTCACTGTCGCCGACATCTAACCTTCGTTCTCATCCTTCGCTAGTATTACCTTGTAAGTATTAACTTATGTCGGTAATACAGATTTCAGTAGTGTATCAGTTCATGGTAACGTTTCAGTAGGTAAGATATTGATCACTGAATGATGGATCATTGGAAACTTTGCTTCAAAGTTCCGCTTTTCTCCAACTATGGCGCTGAAGTCAATATTCAGGAGAAAATCTTGTCGTCTGCTTTCCTTGTGTATGTTAATTATTATTATTATTATTAATATATATACATTTATTTAAATAAGTTAGTAACGTGAAAGTTATTCATTAAAAATTTATGCTTTATTTATGAAATTAAATTTTCTATTAAAAAAAAAAAGGTATTTAAAAATAACATTTTTCATGCTGAAGGAAACAACCAATCAGAATTCACATAGAGTCACATATGTTGGCTATACTGTCATATATGCTCTAATTCAGTTATATTCAAATTCAAATTCAAATGAAATAAAATTGTATATTTCAAAATTCAAATATTAAGAGTGTTATTTTAATAAAACAAAATCATTTACCGAAAAAGCAAAATGAAAAGAGGGCGCTAGGGGGGCCAGCATTTTTTCGAGGATGAGTCATCTATGTGCACAATAGTGCTATAACGTTTATGTAGCATCAGTATACAGTTTAAAGTTTCTTAAAAACTTAGTTTAAAGTGTTTTAAATTATGTCTTCAAACGGACAAAATCATGATTTGAGTGCTATGTGTAGTGATTCTTTGAGCAAAACTATTTATCTGAACTTGCCGAGTTCAGTAATTAAAATAGTTATAACTCGCGAAGAAAAAATCCGAGAAGAAACTGCGCCGCAGCCGAAAACGACAGAGGGAATATCTGGAGCTTTAGTTACACAAACAACAACTACAGCACCAATAACATCAACACGAAAGTTTGACACTAGATTGACAACATTATACACTACAAAATTAATAACAAACCCAACAGCCTCATCCTTGACACAAAGCTCTGTGACCAAGGTTACGAAACCAAGTAGAAAGAAAGCGTCAGGAAAACCAAAATCATTATCATCAGCCGCACCATTATTAGAAAGCTCCCTGAAACATACAAAATTAACGAAGATACCAACATCAAAGAAAACTTCAGGAGAACCACCAGTATTACAAAGTCCACCAACGAGAACTTCTGAAAAAAGAAAGGTAGGTATTTAATAATTTATAATATATAACTATTTTTATTTGGAATTATTTTTAATATGTATGCTTAATATTTTTCCAGAGAGAAGCAGAAAGTACTTCTCAAGCAGGGTCAGGAGGTCGTTTGACACCTAGAGAAGTATGTTGACGGCCCTCGAAGTTACGGGCAGAGTCAGGAGGTTGTTCGACACCTGGTGAAGTGTCTCGACGGCCCTCGAAACTACAGGCAAAGTCAGGAGGTCGTTCGACACCTGGAGAAGTGTCTCGACGGTCCTATGTATCTCGAGGTCCTTCTGTATCTCGAGATCCTTCTGTATCTCGAGGAGTTGCAAATGGTTCCGCATCCCGAGGCACCCCATACGACCATCAAAATCGCCATCATTCCTCACGGAGAGAAAATAAAGAGGTACTAATTTATATTATTTTGAAAAAGCATACAAATATATATATATATATATAGGTCCTAATGAAAAATTGTAATTTATAGAGGGAATGGCGAAGGTCGCACCATAGATTAGAAAATGGGGAGAAAAAATATGCTGTTAGAACTGTATCAACTGCAGTAACAACAGCAGCATCGACAACGGTAACGAGAACTGCAGTAACAATGGCAGCATCGACAGCTGTGAGAACTGCAGTAACAATTGCAGCATCGACAGCTGTGAGAACTGCAGTAACAATGGTAGCATCGACAGCTGCGAGAACTGCAGTAACAATGGCAGCATCCACAACGACAACGAGTACGGCGATATTAGAAGAGGGAGAGGTAAATTTTTAAAATTTCTTACATTATTCAATCATAATTCACCTAATATCAAAATTTGAGCAAAAGAGTACAATCCAAAAGATAATTTTTTTCAACATTTTTTTTTTCAACATTTTTGCTATTTTTTGCTTGTCAATTAGTTTTGCAACATCTTCTTTCTGTCTTACCTAATCACATATACATTTTCTGCTACAGGTTAGAGATGATGATGATGATGAGTTACCTTACCGGCTTCCACCACCATCTCCATTTGTTTCTCCGATTAAATCCCCTCCCCCGCTGTAATGAAAGCTGCATACCACTCAAAAAAAGAAGAAAACTTATTAGTGGTGATGATATTCTAAGCAGTATTATTTTTAACTAAAAAATTATATTTTAATGTCTTTCTTCTTTTTTATTTAACATTAATTTTTTATATACTATAACTATAATCTCGCAAATATTATATAATTATAATATGTAATGCATATATTATATTTTTTATATTTTATTTCGTCAGTATTCTCGATTTTTGATTGTATTGTATAGTATAGTATTGTATATTCTATATAATTTAATCTCGCCAATAGTATATAATTATAATATATCATATATATTATATTTTTATATATTATATGGCCGGTATTCTTGATTTTTTTATTATATAGTAGAGTATAGTACAGTATTGTATATTTACCTTTTCTTTAGTTTAGCTTATAAGATGGGAAATTTGTTTATTTTATGTATGATCACTACTGTATTAAGTTATAGGCCGTAAGGCTCAATAAAGAATTTGAATTGAATTGAATAAATAAATATTATATATATATATATATATATAAATTTAAGGTAGGGAACATTAAAATAACAAAACTTTTTAATTCTATTAGATTTATTATAATTTGACAGTCTTCATATACAATTACTAAAACTCAATAGAAATTTTTTAACCTTTTACATTTTTATAAGTTTCATTTCACATACGCATATAAATATTTTTTCAAACATTTTGAATAAATTCTGTATTATTAAAAGGACCACCATGGTACTTTAACAAAAGTTTATTTTCATCTGCTGCTTTTTGCAATACACTGTACACATCCTTATTTTCACCAATAATGGACACAAACCTTGGTGGCAGGAAAACGTTGTAACTTTTTTCTAATTCTGCAACTATTCTCAGTCCATATTTAGTGTTTGCTTGTCGTACGTGAGTCACAGCATAGGTATTGTTCACTTCCAAGTCAGATAACTTCTTCGAAGGTAAGAATGGATCAATACGTCCAACAACGTTGATTTGCTGAATTTGCTCCGTATTGTTTTCTCAGAAGATGATCTGCAGGTAACCTGGAGATGACCCTGGCTCGAAGAAGACCTCTATGTCTTTCAGACTTAGCTCGAAGAAGAGCTTCAGGTGACTATGGTTCAACTCGAAGATGACCTGGAGATTACTCTGGCTTGACTCGGAGAAGGTGATCTGGAGATGACTCTTGCTGGACCCTGAGACGAAGATGTCTGAGACAACAGAGTTGTGAACCACCTTTTATACTGCAAAATCCCCACTTATCTTAAATACCCCACTTTTTTTATTTTTTTATTGAGTGTGCGCAGCAGAAGTTAGTTTCACTGCGTATGCGTCTGTGTGTAGTGGGGATAACCCCACTTCAAGAAATTGTTATTTCTTTGCTTAGCCTAGGGCGAAGCCCCTCAATTTTGGGGGTACTATACTAGAGGTGTATAGTGGGGGTATAGTGTATACTGGAGGTGTATAGTGGGGGGTATAATGTATACTGGAGGTGTATAGTGGGGGTAGGATATCCTTACGTTAGAATCTAGTCTTAGTCTTTTGTTCATTAACTTTTACTTTGTAACATAATAATCTAGTCTTTTGTTCTTTAATTTTTTTACTTATTTAACATAATAATCTAGTCTTAGTATAATAGTATAGTAAAGGTATATAATTGAAAAACACAAACAATTCAATTTATAAATACATTTATTTATTCAAAACAAAATTTTGATTGCTCATAGTAGTTTTTGAGATTATCAGTAGAATTATTACTAGTTACAGTAGAGTACTCCTTAACAAAATCAATTTCATCAACACCCATAGGCACACTTTTTTCAATACATCTATTAAGAGGATTAAGAAACCAATTTCTTAACATTAGAGCATTATTTACTGCACAATTACTTCTAAATAAAGTATGATGTGTACATATATGAACTGATGATTTCACAAGTTTTTTTAATGAAGGACAATTCATATCTTCTATATTAACAACATTATCAATATATCGCTCAAGATATCTCTTCTTTTCTAAACCTTTAACATACACTGCCCGTGCTCCAGATAATTGCTCATGAAGTATAAGTTGTAATTCTTCATAGGAAATATCTCCAGATGTCCACTTGATGCCATGATAGTTGTGCATCAACCATAGATTTTTACTCTTATATCTTCCAGAAAGTGAACTCCAGCTGCAGGGTGGTTCGAACAAGAACACCATAGGTTGAGCATCTTCTTCTAGAGGTAGTATCACCAGCTCCTTGAAGATGAATTCATTGTATGGTTTTTTGAAGCCTTGAACGTCTACTATGAACTCCATCTTCGAACAGAAATAAAAATTCTACTCTGGAATACTACTTATATACCCTAGAGTCACACCCCTCCACTTTTTACAGCTTCTTGACAATACCACTGATTGGCTTATATTGCACAATGCGATCATGGATGACTAAGCAGTATGCAGTTGTCTCCTCAGGTATATTACTTCTGGTTTCAAATTCCAAACGTACATCGACTGATGTCTGCTTTAGGAACTCGTTTTGTTTTGAGCAGTCAATAACAATTAAAGGTGCCAATAAGCATACATACAAATAAGCATACATATCATATAATACAGAATACTGATTATGAGTATAGTGTATATTCAAATTTCCATATGGATAAGATTGTGAATTTAAAAACAATTTTACATTTATGAGATCACAATGATCAAAAAGACATGCAGACACTTCCATTTTATTTTTTCTTTTAGTTTGAAATCCAACAATAACATATCTTGGTTTCTCTAATTGTGTTGAAGATTTAATTTGCCACATAACTTTTGTACTTAAAGGAAGCAATGGATACTCATACATTTCCCATGATCTAAAACTCATTGAAATTAATGGATCTTTCTCAATAAATTTCAATAATTTAATTTTATTATTGTCAGATGGTATTACATATGGTACCATCCATTCAATATTATGAATCACAAATTTAAATCCAGGAATAAGTGGTCCATTGAAAATAGTAGAATCATAATCATTACGCGATCTTATTAAAATAAGTTCATGTTTAGCATTCGTAACAGTTTTCTTATAATCTTCAGCAAAACCAAAAATCATACTCAAAGGTATTATTACATTAAAATAATTATTTACCATTGGCACTCTTGAATTTGCTTCAAATTTCACAAATCCAGCATTTTCTGTACGATTAAATTGAGATGGTGTTAAAGATACTAAATTTTTCATAGTTGTAGTGTGTCCAACATACTTGCATCGATCAATCTCAATACCATTTAATTCAGAACGAATTTCATCAAACAAATAAGCTATAGCATTATTTGTAAGTTCAATATTCTCTATGAGAACGGTTCCATCATCTTTACATAACTTTCCAAATATTTGTAATGAACTGTTACTTGGTAAAATAGACAAATCTTGATTTTGTATTACAATACGGATTTCATCACTATTATTAAAAGTTGATGATGCATATGGTTGATGACTATGAATCTCATACTTGGCAATGGATTCATCAAAATTCACTGCAGTTGGAATGCTGGGAATGTCTTCCATTTTTCTTATAACAGCTACACATAAAAAATAGAAAAATTTGATCTTTTTTCTTCCTCTTCCTTTTTCTTATTTTTGAATTTTCACTTGTAGACCGAGTTGTTTCAGGAACTGTCGATTCTGAGGTGTTAACACCTTCCGAGTAACATTCACACTGACCTTCTTTGCACATGTCGGTTGACTTTTATAACTACTACCAACTTTTTTTTTTGATTATAAATGATACCCATCACACTGACTTTATATGTAAACGTATTGTTATTGTTTCTCCTCTAAAATTAACCAAGTCACCGTCCTGATCTACTAAGCGAAGTTGAATATTATATATTGTCTTCACGGCGATTGGAAGGTAAATGATTCGAGTTGGAACTTCAGTGATCTTATATCCCGGTGGAACGACAGGAAAGAATTCATGTATAGTATGAACTTTTTGATTATTTATATATGCTCCAGTTGTAATATTACATTCAACACGTAGAGTATTCACTTTTAATATAGATACAGGTAAATCAGATTCATGACTTTCCTCAGCTTTCAGTTTACGAGCAGCAAATCCTAATAATTTACCAATAGAATCTGTCGGATGAAAGCTAATGTCACGATTTGATTTAATGTGACAACCTAATGTATTATTATTAGGTTTAATAGTTAATGCAAACTTATTTGGCAATTTTGCTTTAATATATGACTCAATATCTTTAATTTCATAACTACCTGTTGGTATAGTCACTACAGAATTCTCTATGTAAAACTTATTGCAACCTTTATCAATGTTGGGAATTGAATTAAATGTAAACAGATCAACAAGTCCAAGTACATAATTCTTGTCTTGTGAGAGCTCAATTGGTGGGAAATAAGTAGTTTCGAGAACTGATGAGTTTCCCGTTAACGTTAAAGTAAATGAGTCATTCATGATTGACATCTGTTTTCATACTGATGATTACAACTTTATTACTTGCCCTTATATAGACAAAAACTGTTTGTAATATTAAGTTGATCGCATAGAAACTTTAAACAGAAATGTCCACATATAAATGTATCAAACTTTTGATATCTCTCATGATTATATTTTATACAGCTACCAACACCTAAATAGACAATGAGATCTGATGGTGGTGAAAGATTCCCAAAACTATCAAAGTATTGAGTTTTATTGTTAATCTTTTTATATGCTACCCAATGAGTTCCAGGACCTTCCTTATCATCAAGATTAATAATTGCTGATTCATATGTATGAGGTCCTATAATAGGTAATTCATTTCGCATGAATACTCCACGAAAATGAGGTATACTCATAATTTTAGCATATTTAAATAGATCAAAGTCAGTCAGTGCACGGTGAGGTAGCTTCAAAATTAGTTTTTTTGAGTCCTTTTCTTATTTGTCATCCTTTCCCTTTATACGGTTGAATATAAAGACCCAGTCCTTGTCGATAAGGTTTTAAGTGTAAACCTTTTCCCAAGACAATAGCCTCCATTGTTTGATTATGTCGTTGAGCTTCTAAAAGTTGTTTCTTGGCTGCATTAGCATCATTTACAGCTTTTACTATACCACCAACCCCTCCACTAAGAGCTCCAAGAGCACTAAGTCCAGCAAAAATTGGTATAAGTGGTAAAATACCACCAACTTTTGATGGTACAGAAAGAATTCTAGGTGTTGAAATTTTAGATTTACCACGCCAAGCCTTTTCAGCTAATATTTTATCTGCAGAATTTCTTGCTTCTATATTTTCCTTTTCTTTTGAATATGCAATATCATGTGCCTTACAAGCTGCATCCAAGGAATTTACACCTGGATCACCACGAGCTAAACGTTTTTTTAATTTTGTACCAGGTCCACAATATTGGTATCCAGGAATATGTAACTCAATTGGTAATTTATTTATTATATTATTAAGAAAACCTTGACCAGTGTGAGATTTATTTTTCTTCACTTTTTCATGAATGTCCATTCTTCACTCGACGATGGTTTACAACCGACTGATGGAAATAGATTATAAAAGTGTGATATATATAGTTTTTTTCTCAGTCGAGTCCAAGATGCAGTTCAAGGTACAAGCTAATCAGCTCCCGATTGTAAATGTTGATAATCTCATTCAATCCAATAATAATAATGAGGTTAAGCGTCATGGAAATCTGTTTTCAAATAGTATTCGCGCAGCTTTTTGCGGTCCATCAAATTGTGGAAAAACAAATGCTCTTCTTTCTCTGATTATACATCCGAATGGCTTGAGCTTTGAGAATATTTATTTATACTCAAAGTCATTACAACAGCCTAAATATAAATTTCTAGAAAAAGTATTGAGTAAAGTTGATGGAATCGAATACTTTCCATATAGTGAGCATGAGGAAGTGGTTTCACCTAAAGATGCTAAACCAAATTCAATCTTTATTTTTGATGATATTGCTTGTGAGAAACAAGACAATGTAAGAGCCTTCTTTTGTATGGGTAGACATGTTAACGTTGATAGTTTTTATCTGTGTCAAACATATGCTCATATTCCTAAACATTTAGTTAGAGATAATGTTAACTTACTTGTGCTTTTTAAACAGGATGATAGAAACCTTAAGCATGTTTATAATGATCATGTGAACACTGATATGACGTACAATCAATTTCGAGATTTATGTTCTACATGTTGGAATTCTGATAGATATGGATTTGTAGTTATTGACAAAGATAGAAATTTGAATGAAGGAAGATATAGAAAAGGATTTGACTGCTTCATTCATTTATAAATAATATATGTTTACAGAGAAATACGTTAGTACAATTTTAGACTTCAATACATAAACATGTATCGAAAAGAGTTAGAAACACTTCATCAAGTTGTGAATGCAAGTGAAGCTATTCGACGAAAACATCAAATACTTAAAAGCGGTAGAGAAAATGCTGAAAATATGTTAAGAGAAACTTTTCAACCATTAGTTACTCCATTAGAAAAATGTGTTGCTGTAACTCATACACCTGTCAAAGTTAAAAATGTTAGGAAAAAAGAAGAAGACTATGATGCATCTTTTAAGACTGCTATTAGTGAAAATGTACCATTTGATTTATCCCAAAAAGATTTCTATGATGCTTTTAGTAAAGAATCTAATACGCATAAAATTAAAAATGAATATTTGTTTAATGAATCAGAGAATCAAGTGGATTTCTATGATGCTTTTAGTAAAGAATCTAATGTCCATAATATTAAAAATGAAAATTTGTTTAATGAATCAAAGAATCAAGAGTCTAATGAAATTACTTTTGAAAAAGATAATATATCTAATGCAGATGCAATGGATGAAGAATCTTATAAATTAACAAATAAATTTATACAAATGTTGAATAAAAACAGAAAGCAGTATTTGGATATGGTATATGGAGTACGCAAACTTCCTGACGGTACATTCATAATTGGTGATACAAAAATTGATTTTGAAGGTCCATACATTAATTTAGTTGGAAAGAAAAAATATACAAAAACATGTGGATTATTAGAACTTCTATTCAGACAACAACCAGATCAAGCTTCCATAAGTTCAAATGACTTAGCAAACTATAAGGAAATTGTTTCTTCTACTAATGCACATAAAAAGAGTTACAGGCCAAGCAAACAAATGCGCATTAACAAGAGTTCTAAATATACTAATGTTATTGCAAAGCTTTTCACAAAAACTGGAAATTCTTTACAGAAAAAGAGTCGTTTACCACAGTCTATGATTGTGAAAAGAGAAACTTATCCAGACTATATTTATTGGGATGATCCAAACGAGCTTGTAGACCGTTTACGATAGCATCACAACAGGCTGGTAATCCTAGTCATAATAATGAAATTATGTCAATCATTGAGGAATTACGTGAAGCTCAAATCATATATTAATAGTACACTAGAAAAATTGAGATCAGTATCTTGTTGATCATTGATGTATTCAGATGTTTGAAAAACTCATGGAAAATGAATCATAAAAAATTAGTAGTAGTCACAGAATTACATAAACAAGCTAGGCGAAATTATCAACGTCGTAAGGTACAAATACGGGGGATGGATGAAACATGGCAAGCAGATTTAGTTGAAATGATACCTTATTCTAAAGTTAATAATGGTTTTAAATATATACTCACAGTTATAGATATATTCTCAAAGTATGCATGGGCTATTCCAGTCAAAAGTAAATGTGGAAAAGATGTTTCTGCAGCTATGAAATTTATACTTTTAAATGGACGTGTTCCTAAAAAATTGCATACTGACAGAGGTAAAGGATTTTATAATTTTCAGTTCGAGAGTTTAATGAAGTCTTATAAAATCATATTATATTCAACCTATAGTAATTTAAAAGCTTCAATTGTTGAAAGATTCAACCGCACACTGAAGAATATGATGTGGCCACAATTCAACTTGCAAGGAAATTATAAATGGATAAATATTTTACCATCTCTCGTTTCACAGTATAATAACAAAAAACATCGTACTATTGGTATGAAACCAAAAGATGCCAAAGAAGATAATAAAAGTATGCTGTTAAAACGTATATCTAAACATAGGAAAATTTCAGTTAAAAAAATAAAATTCAAAGTTGGTGATAGAGTTCGTGTAAGCAAGTATAAGAATGTTTTCAGTAAAGGATATACACCCAACTGGACAACTGAAATATTTACTATCACTGCAGTTAAATCAACAAACCCAGTAACGTATAAACTAAAGGATTATCAGGATCAACCCATCGAAGGCGGCTTCTACGAAGAAGAAATTTCCAAAGTGAAATATCCAGATGTCTATCTCGTAGAAAAAGTTCTCAAACAACAGCATGATAAAGTCTATGTAAAATGGCTTGGATTTGACAACTCACATAATAGTTGGATACAAAAATCAGAAATGTAATCATTCAGCAAATGTTAAACTTAAATTTTAAATAAGTTAAAGTTAACTTTTAGAAAAGTTAAAGTTATCTTTTGGAAAAGTTAAAGTTAACTTTTGGAAAAGTTAAAGTTAACTTTTGGAAAAGTTAAAGTTAACTTTTGGAAAAGTTAAAGTTAACTTTTGGAAAAGTTAACTTTCATAAAAGTTAAATGGAATTAACATGTAATTTCCATAAGAGTTAAAGTTAACTTTTGGAAAAGTTAAAGTTAACTTTTGGAAAAGTTAAAGTTAACTTTTGGAAAAGTTAAAGTTAACATTCCTGAAAGTTAAATTAAGTAAATATGTAATGATTTAATTTTTCTTATTTATTTATTAGATTTACATTTATATTATACTTAGAAAAAATATTATTGTTTTAATTCAAAAATGTATACAAGATAAGGTAGTAATAAATAAAGTAATACCAATTTTAAATATAAAATATTGTTTATTTTTTTAAAACCTCATTCATATGTATAGGTTATATGATATAATTATATACACACACTAATACAATTCATTTACTTTTTATAATTTTATAATGACCCCAAGCAAGGGTATCGGTACTTTTAGGCAATAAGTAGCGTTTATCATCAAAGGGACTTAATGCTATTTTAAATTGCTTTACAGTTTCTACTTGATGTAGTCAAGATCTAATTATATGTTGCGTTCTTGTTTGAATTATAGATTTCTGCAAACATTCCACATAATCATCAAAGTTAATAGTTTTATTCACCACACCTGCTTTTACACCTTTAGCTTTTTTTACAAAATCTTGTCCGTTAACTCGAATGCTATACATTTTACTTCTCAGACCAACAAATTCAGTAATTATCTCTCCATTACATTCATCTTTCATTAATCCAACTTTTTTCTTGTTGACTTGAGGAATATTATACACATTATCTTTCGCATAATCTGAAGTGTCAAACCTGTGAATATCATCATTCATATCACTATAAATATCTCTACACTTTAATTCATAAATGAAACTATCAGTATCTGTGTACAACAACTTACAATTTTTACCATATTTTTTTAACATAAATTCATAATGAAAATCGTACATAAGTGTTTTGGATAAATCAAGTATTGCAAACCCAACGTATATGGGTTTGTTGAGCAATATTTCCGTTTTTCGAAGCTCAATTGCCACTAAATTTTTATTAAAAATAGATCTACTATGAAAGTTAGGTTTAGATATGAGAGCTTCAGCGCCATATCTACCGCCCCATTTCGTAACAAGTTTCACATCAACATGATTTCGAACATTCTCCATAGTTTTACCGTAAACTGCATTATTCATTAGTTTAAACAAGTTCTTTTCAAACTCATTTTTAGCGTCTCTTCTCATAGAAGTATTAAAGTCAATGTAAGACTTGAGCCAAGTCTTTTGATTGAATTTAAGTACTCTATGAATTTTCACTAGAGTTAGACCATTTGAAAGAGCTTGTTTTAGCGCTCGATAATGAATAATATACTTGAGTTTAGGTGACAGAGTAGTGAGAAGTTTAGTTTGCTTTGACGTTGTTGTTTGTGGATTTCAGTGATCTGAACAAAAAGGAAAATCACTATGACTATCATGTAATTCTTGAGGATATTCAAGATCGACTTCTAAAATGTACCCAATAGGTGAGTCATCAGAAATATTAAAATTAAAACTGTTATTCAAAACAGAAAGCCACTCAAATCCACCATATGGAAGCGGCTGCATCATACCCCATCCATATAGATTATTGGCATCGAAATACATAATATATTTAGTTTCATCATTTGGATTAAAATTTTTCATATACATATTATTAGCCTTTGAATATCTATTACAACATTGGCTTATACCTCCTCTTATACCACGCTCAATAAACATAAGTTTGTCAATATCAGTTATGAGTTCTAATTTTACCTTTGTGTAATTCAACATTGCATCCCATGTAAATCCAGGAGTTGTATAATAATGAGCAGGATCAAGATTATAAGCTCGCAAACATTGATTTCGAAAATTTTCAAAGACATCTGCCAATAATAGTATATCTGTTTTCATGTATAAATCCACATATTCACCAAGATTTTTACATTGGAATGTAGACCATACATTTTGAGCATGACTATAATCTTCATCACTGATTGTATTATCATTGAGAGAGCTATAAAAATTTTCTTTTTTGGGTATTGCTAAATCTTTTAATTTATTCAATGAATCAATGTATTCATAAGGTAAAACACCTTTGCGTGTAATTAACTTTATTTCAGTAGCAGTGAAATTAGTAAACATTGAATTGACAATTTTATATTCTGTTAGATATGATGCTAGTTTTTCTAAAGAGCTTGCCATAAATCTAAAGGAATCTATGAAACGAAATTTGATTTCACTATTCTTTATTCTCTTTGTAAAGGAAATATATTTTTCCTTGTTTATTGGAAGCAAATCAATTTTCCCTTCAAATTCATGACAAATATCTTCAATTATAAAATGAGCATCATACCCACTTAAGTTATGGAAAACCACTGGTATAATCCGAGGATCTTGGTAATTTAAATTACAATTTTCATGTGCAGCTCCACGAAACTTGCCAGTTAAATGTGAATGATCATGAACTTTTTTTTCTTGATAAGATATTGGACCTTCACAAATATGGCAGATAGCAGCATTTACAAAAGCTTCAGTCTGTGCGGCTGACAAATGTTCCATTGGGATTGGATTTTTCAAAATTAACTCTACACGTTCAGCCAACATCAGTAACTCTTGTGCAAACCATTTGGCTGGATTTACATCTGTTGGACTAGAATAATATCCTGATAAAGAATCATCATAACTACACTTCACATAAAATCCCATATTAAAAAGTTCATGATGTTGAACTACTTCAGTTTTACTTGTTGTCTCGCCTTTAACTGACTGTAACAGACACTCACAGTCTGCGTACACAACAAATGGCACTTTTTCCTTATAAGAATAATTTTTAAATTTCACAAAATTTTGACCTGGTTTAGGAAGAATTACTTTACACTCATTTAGTTTTGAACATTCACTATCATGTCGAGAAAGCCTCTCTGCACTCACAAAGTAGTGAAGACATCGATCACATATATATTTTTTCCCATTCCATAAAGATATTTGACTACTCACAAGGCGAGATAAATCCTTGATCCACACATAATGAAAATTATTTGATGTATTCACATTTTCAACATCATCAGCTTCATCATCATCATCATCATTTTCATTCTGATAAATATCTTCAATTCTTAATAAATTTATATGTTTCTGCTTCTTATCAGATGTAAGATGTAAGGGAAATGTATTAAATTTTGAATTTTTCATACTCAAAGCATAAACATTTATAGAAATATCATTTTGTTTTTGAAATCTCGTGATATCTTTAAGTGAAGTTGGAAATTCTATTCCACTCCAATTTAACTCATTTTTATACTTGAAGTAATTAGAAACACGTTGGGGATCATGTACATCTGAATGTAAAGCTGATAAAACTGCCCACATAAAGCATTTATAATCATCATTCTTAACGTTGATGCAAGCCAACTTCGCTTTAATTGAAGAAGGTAACTTAATATATGATCCAGCTCTAAGCGGATTATATTTGTTGATATTTACTTCTAATTTTACTATAGAATGAAGCGTCCATTGAGATTCTTGTTCTTCAAACGATTCTACATCTTTTAATATTGGGTTTTTAATATTCATGCAAAACCAATCTTCTAAAACGGTTGAAGTAAATATCTCTGCAGCTTTCACATTAAAGTACTTTGATTCCACTTTTTCTTCTTCTGCGTTAAGGAATTTATGAAATTTCGCTCCTAGCACTGCATACACTTTTAACGATCCATGTTTACTTAATACTTTTCCAATGTTGTATACGAAAAGGATGGATGCATCGTTAAAAAATGCTAATATATCAATGTGTGAAAGATTAATAATAATGCTGGTCTGAAGACGACTTTTAAATGCACTTTCACTGTTTTCCCAACGAACGCGACCACTTATTTGATTATCAATGTTTTCCAATGTATTAACTCCAGATCCTTCTTTTAAATACTTCTTGAAATTTGCATGATGACTCATAATTATTTGGATAATATTGACACATCTATATTTATTCTTAGCTAACTTTAGAGAATGGAAGACACTTTTCACTGTTCTTAAATTTTGATTGCAAATATTCATCCACCTGTCAGAAAACAACACTCTGTCTTCATCTTTTAATATGTTCAGAAGACTTGATGCATCTTCAATACTCGGAATAATGGCTTCACATTCATCTAGGAGCCTTGTAAAATCCTTCCTAATCTTATTAGAAACCTCCTCCGCTTCAGAACTATCCGGTTCTTTACGCTTGCCTGGCATTCTGAAAATTATAATAATTATAATAATTATAATAATTATATACATGAATTTTTCATTGATTTTTTAATAATTGTTAAAATACAATTTTTTATTATAATAAATAATCATACTTTTATTTCTAAAATGCAAATGATGGCTAAAGCGTAAGTTGAATGCAAGCTACATACATGTTTGTACAAGATGGTGGCTTCTAAATCAAGACAAACGTGCAGCGTAGATACGGCTCCGTATTAGTATGAGATGCCGGTCCGCTACCCCTCACTGGATGCAGCGCGCCAATTCGTATCAGATTGCCAACTCTGCTGTGGGTCTGCCGCCACGTAGTGCTATGATGCGGGCCTGCCGCCACGTAGTACTATGCTGCGAGCCTGCCGCCACGCCACGTAGTACATGCAGCTCACTCAGAACGGACGAGTTTCATGCACGTAGTGTAAGAAGTAGACACTGCAGGGGGGCTCGTTGCTGGTAGTGAGTGCTGCCTGGGTTGGTGGCTGGTTGTGTATGCTGCCGGGACTCGTGGCTGGTCGTGTATGCTGCCGAGCTGGTAGAGGATGCTGTTCGACTTAGATGATTGGTTGTAATGCTAACTCTCATGATTCCACCTCCTTATATACTCAATCACATACATACACACATGTAAAACACACTAACACATTGTAAAAGACAAGCGCGATATTCGAAAGCGGTAAACTAACTAACCCCTTTCTAAGAGTGAAAGTATCGATTGATCTATAGATCAATAACTTACCTTGAGATCGGTAATTTATCAACAAAACCGCTAAAAATCCACTGCAGGTAACTGACTAGGGCGCCACCTGGTGGCGAAAGTCGGAACTGTGCGCTGGTTCTCTCATAGCTATACTACTATCCTTGCCCAATTTTTGTTATGAGTTGTCTTATAGGTAAGTAATTTATCAGCCAAATATTTTTGGATTATATAAAAAATTGCCCGAGAGGGAGGGGGTTAAAGTTTTGAACTTTTTGTTAAGACGCTCTCATTTGTTTATTTATTGAGCTTAAAAAAAATGATAAAAAAATTTTTTGGTACATGATTTTTCTAGATTTTTTCATCAGCTTTCGATTGGCGTGGTTTATTTTAATTTTTTTTTATTTTGACCAAAATTTTTGAAAATTAAAAATAAATTTCACTTTTTTTCGTCTTCGGGCTCGTTTTATTTTTTTTATTTTATTTTTAAAAGAAAGCTGAGATTTTTTCCTACAAAATATGTAATTTTCGAAAAACCCTTTTTTTTTGTTTTTGAGAAATTTAATGTTATAGTTAGCGCGCCACGTCAAGGCGAAGTCTCACTCTACCGCCCCGCTTGTTGCTGTGCGCTGTTTGCATCATTACGTGGATATTTAATTATTCTAACCCTTAATTGAACTTTTCTCTGCGTTTTACAGTGCTGAGACTGATATGAAAACAATTAAGTGCCTGCACTATAGTTCTTTTGTTTATTTTTTTATGTTTAAATTTTTTTGGCAATTTTATGATATTGGTTTCTCATAGAGAAAGTATTGTTTTACCTCCACAGGATCGATTGAAATTTTCTAAAATATCTTGACATATTTTGAACTCAGGATGTCAAAAATGATGTTTTTAAAAAATGTCTTGCTTATGTGTGTATGTAGTTATGTATGTTAAGATTATGTTAGGCTCTATATTTCAAAAACAATAATTTAAAACAATGTTTTTTTTGAGGGATTATAGGTCTTTAGGGGGGACAAATTATGCCCTACTTTTAGTCTAATCTATTACTTCTAACTAAACTTTTTTGAAATTTAAACATTGTGAAAAAAAAAATTTTCAAAAATTTACATATTTTTTGAAAACAGTAAATCCAGTTTATTTTATTTTTTTTATCTTTTTAAAAATGCATCGATTAAGCTCTTAGCGATCCTTTTAGTGCAAATTGATAAAAAGTTATTAATATTCTATAAACAAAAAAGATTGAAAATTATGTTCTTTAACAATTTTATTTTTTTATTTTGTTGCTTTTTTAATATATTTCTGACTACTTGTAGGTCACTAAAAATTAATCAAATGAGCTCTTTGCGAACGGTCTAATGTAATGTTGTTCAGAGTTATCATTGTTTAAAAAAAGATTAAGTTTCGTAACTTACGGAATCTTATTTACATTTTATAAGAAATTATATATACACCTATTTTGCGGAGAGTATAAAACCACATCGATTGGTATACATAACTTGTCCCCCTTAAAGATCTATAATTTCGCAAAAAAAACATTGTTTTCGAAATATAGAGCCTAACATAATCTTAACATACATAACTACATGCACACATAAGCAAGACATTTTTTAAAAACATCATTTTTGACATCCTGAGTTCAAAATATGTCAAGATATTTTAGAAAATTTCAATCGATCCTGTGGAGGTAAAACAATACTTTCTCTATGAGAAACCAATATCATAAAATTGCCAAAAAAATTTAAACATAAAAAAATAAACAAAAGAACTATAGTGCAGGCACTTAATTGTTTTCATATCAGTCTCAGCACTGTAAAACGCAGAGAAAAGTTCAATTAAGAGTTAGAATAATTAAATATCCACGTAATGATGCAAACAGCGCACAGCAACAAGCGGGGCGGTAGAGTGAGACTTTGCCTTGACGTGGCGCGCTAACCATAACATTAAATTTCTCAAAAACAAAAAAAAAGGGTTTTTTGAAAATTACATATTTTGTAGGAAAAAATCTCAGCTTTCTTTTAAAAATAAAATAAAAAAAATAAAACGAGCCCGAAGACGAAAAAAAGTGAAATAAATTTTTAATTTTCAAAAATTTTGGTCAAAATAAAAAAAAAATTAAAATAAACCATGCCAATCGAAAGCTGATGAAAAAATCTAGAAAAATCATGTACCAAAAAATTTTTTTATCATTTTTTTTAAGCTCAATAAATAAACAAATGAGAGCGTCTTAACAAAAAGTTCAAAACTTTAACCCCCTCCCTCTCGGGCAATTTTTTATATAATCCAAAAATTTTTGGCTGATAAATTACTTACCTATAAGACAACTCATAACAAAAATTGGGAAAGGATTAAACAAATTTTTTTTTTTGGCTGGACAGTTGACGTGAAATGCATCATATGTTGTTTTGCATTTTAACGAAAACCTTAATTTCATAATGCATTCTTAATTATTAATGAGTATTTTGCATTATTAATTTTAAATAACTGATAAATAATGTTATTAAATATTATTAATATTAAAATTTCTGTTATATTGAATAATAATATGAGTATATTCTTCAATTCTTCCAAGAGGTAAAAAAATTCTATTCTACCACACATGCACGAAAACCTCGTGTTTTCGTTCGCCTTAAGCGGGGCAGAACTCACAGTCTTTAGGTCAGTGAACGTTAGAGGTAAAAAAACTCCCGAACAGTGAAAAAAACTCTCATCGCGCAAAAAAAATAAATAAAATAAATAAAAAATAAAATATAAACTTTTTAAAGTTTAAAATTGAATTAAAAATATTTTAAAATTCGTTATATTAAAATTAATATTAATCTTAAATAATATTTTCAAATATAATTACTTAAAGTTAGTTTCCAAAAACTTAAATTAATTTTAAAACGAATTTTTACAAGTAGTAAAACTTGAACAGAAAAAATTAAAGGTTTCTTTTAAATTAAAGAAATAATAGAGCATTAAACATGGTTAATTAAAATTTTGGAATAAAATTAAAAAAAAATAAGTTTAAAAAAATTAATGATATCAAAAATTTTAAAATTTTAAAGTAAACATTTCGAATATTATTAAAAATGTGCTCAGAAAGTAAAAACTTTGTTTAAAATTTTTTAAACTTTTAAGTTAAACTGGAAATAAGATGTGAACTAAATTAAACCTTTCTATACAAATTTAAATTTTAAAACTCAATGCCGTTTTGTAATAGCTAAATTGAAATAAGTTACATTTTTTAATTAGGATCAAAAAATAATATTTTTGATATCATTAATTTTTTTAAACTTAAATTTTTTTTAATAGTATTCAAAATATTAAATTAACTATGTTTAATGCTCTATTATTTCTCTAATTTAAAAGAAACCATTAATTCTTTCTGTTTAAGTTTTATTATTTGGAAAGATTCATTTTAATGATAATTGAATTTTTTTAAACTAACTTTAAGTAATTGTATTGAAAAATATTATTCAAGTTTAATATTAATTTTAGAATAACAAAATTTAAAAAAAATTTAATTTAT
This sequence comes from Ganaspis brasiliensis, assembly GCA_037103525.1. Taxonomy (NCBI): domain Eukaryota; kingdom Metazoa; phylum Arthropoda; class Insecta; order Hymenoptera; family Figitidae; genus Ganaspis; species Ganaspis brasiliensis. The sequence continues at coordinate 657,828 of JAZKLR010000652.1, forward strand.
TTTGAACTTTAAAAAGTTTATTTTTTTATTTTTAAAAACCAATTTTGATTTTTTTTGCTCATATTTTTTATATATTCTGAATAGTTATATTTAGAAAGTCATTTTGTTAAAATAAATTATTTAATTAAATGATTCAAATTTAAAATTTTTTTACATATATTAAATTTTTTTCATTTTTAATTTGTATTCAAATTTAGAGAATTTGTTTCTTAGTTTTATAAAAAAAAATGATTATTTTTTGCATGTGAAAAACGAAAAGAATAACAAATAAAGTTAAATATTTATTAACTATCATTCTTTACAATTTGTTAAATTTTACTTTAAATTTAAACAGAAAAAATGGTGAATTTAAAATTTAAATACTTACATGAATATTTGTATTTATGTGACTTAAGTTTACATTTTAATAAAATTAAAGTCTTCTTTAATATTTTGTAATTGTTCATTAATTTTTTAATTTTAAATTTTTCGTTCTGTTTATTTTACAAGCAAAGTTTTAATGTGATTATTTTTATTAATATTATTTTTAATATTAAATGTTTATTTTTTCATCAATTTAATTTCTTTCTGATTTCTTTAAAACTAATTAATTTATTTAAATAATTTCTATAACATGAAAATCGATTAAAGTAGATTTAGAACAATAATTTTTAACCTTAGGACACACCTTTAAGAGTTTTTCAAATCTTCAAGAATTGAACAATTATTTATGGAGGATATTTATTATAAGTATTTCTTTATAATTAAGCGTATTACTTTTTAATAACAATCAGAAAACTATACAAATTTAAGAATTTGTATAATTTTTGTATTATTATATTTCTTTTCTTGTTTTTGATTAAATGCATAAAAAATTCAAATTCAAATAGTGGAAGTTTCCCGCCGCATCTATGCCGCGTCTGCGCGCCGAGGATTCTCACGCGTTTGTGGTTTCGGAAACTGGCATAGGGCGCGCATCGGTCAGCCTCTCTCACGATCGAGTTTCTCCAGCTCTTTTATATAAGGCCTGATCCCGTACCTCTGAAAATACATTTCTAATGTGTCCAACACTCAAATCTTCATTGTCAAATATTGGCTGAAGATTAAATTAACAACTCTGTTTCCATATAGAGTTGTAAAAATAAGATTGTTGGTTATTCATTGGCTCCCAAGGATGGACCAATATTGAAAGCCAATTATTGTACCAATACTTGACATGCATTAATAAATAAATTAAAATATTTATTAAAAAAAAAATTTTTTTTAAACAATATATAAATTAACAATATAAAAATATAGATTTTAATATTGTTAATTTAAAAAATTTTATTTATTGGCATTATCATTGGCAACCAATATTGAACCAATGATGGCTGCCAATGACTGGCAAACCCGTTATCATCCCAAGGATTGACCAACTGTGGTCCAATATTGGTTGCCAATAGTTTGCCAAGAAAAAACTGTTGGCCGCCAATCATGGGACCATTATTTAGCCAATGCTGATCATTGGCAATTTCCCATTGGGTAATGAGAACGAGAATATAACCGGGAATATTACCGACCAAAATTCTAATAGAGAATTTATAAGAAATTAAGTTTTTTATTTATTTATCAAATTAAGGTATTAGTCGCGTAAAATGATTTTCGTCAGATTTTTTTAAAACTTTGTATTTGTATTCATGAGGTATTTATCTATGAAATGAGATCTATCCTATTAATTTTGACCACTTCTGAGCTTTAAAATATTAATTCAAAGTTTATACCTTTTACATGCAATAGCACAAAATGCATGTAAAAAATGTCTCTTATATTCATTTATAAAAATACAAGTCGTCAGTTTTTCAAATAAAACTACTAAGTTACACATTCAGATAAAATAAATCCTTTAAAAAAAATTAACTTTATTGACCACGCCGTATAAAAAATACAATAATTTAAAAATTCATAATTTTTCATTTTCACGTGGTTTCATTGAAAAATGTCGAAAACGTGTGAGCAATACATCACGATAACTTATAGTACCTGACTCAAAATCGTGAAAATTACATACATTACATTAGAAGAGGTCACAAGGAAGCAAGTGAGTTGATTTAAAAGTTTATTTATTGTTCTTTTTATTTTGCGGGAGTTTTGCGGGAGCATTTACGCGACTAATACCTTAAGTCAAATTTTCTCAATCAAAATATGAAAATAGAATCTCTAGTGTCATTCTTATTAATAATGATTTAAATTTCAATGTTAATAGTAATATGTATTTTAATTACTTTCTCTTAGACAATAAAACAATTCCATTATTGATTGCAAATCTCATATTATTTATGGCAAAATAAAATTCATTCTTTTAATTCACCATTATTATTTTTATTCTGCAAATATTATCTTCAATTTTTAATAATTTTCATTATTTATCTGAATTAACCCAAGTAGCACGTAATATTACGTAAGTATCGCAGTAATATTACATTCAATATTAGTAATATTACAGGTTGATGTTACAGTAATATTACTGTGACATTAAAATGTCCGCGTCAAGGTAATATTACAAGGTAATATTGAGGTAATATTACAAAGTGATATTACAGTAATGTTACAAAGTAATATTACAGTAATATTACAGTGACATTATAGTAATATTACAATTAAATATAAAGTATAAAAAATTTTGGGGGACCGAGTCTTGAACCCTTGTAAGCTGACCATGTAGGTAGATGTCTTAAACCACTCGGCTACTTAGCTCTTAGAATATATTTTAGAAAGTCTTCTACATATTGTACTACATATTTGTAATATTAATGTAATATTTTAAGGAGATTTGTTATATTACCTTGACGCGGACATTTTAATGTCACAGTAATATTACCAATATTGAATGTAATATTACTGCGATACTCACGTAATATTACGTGCTACTTGGGAATTGTCTAAATTTTTAATTACTTTCATCATATATCAATTATTTTCTTCAATTTGTAATTACTATTTATATTTTGTAAAATTATTTTTCAAGTTTTTTAATCATTTTTCTCAAAATTTAATTATTTTCATTTTTTTTTATAATTTTTCAATTTTTTCATTAATTATCTTTAGCACTTTCTGCGCCCCGGGCGAAGTTTAATTTTGCCCCCCCCCCCCCCCCCCCCTAGAATATTCAATCTGGTTAGACATATAATAAATTTAAAAAAAACTACATTTTAAAAAATTTATAGATTTTAAAACTGTGTAACTCAAAAACTATTTTATGAAATTTGAAAAAATTTAGTGTTTACACTTCCACTAACAGTGAAAACACTCTTGTAAAGTTTAGGCTAAATTAAAAAAATGATATCTTTTGACCTGGACAGTTAAAAAATTTCCTTCTATATTACGTCTACATCCCTGGATGCGCCCCCTTCAGCTCTGCGCCCCGGGCGGTCGCCCGGGTTCGTCCCCCCCTAAAGCCGCTACTGGGAAGAATGAAAAAGATAAAAAAGAAAAAAAACCTGCTTTTCTCTGTCAAGGAAAACTTTTCGAATGCAACCTGACTTATAAATAACACAAGTTCTTTGACGTTTGTTGCATAAAACTCTAATAGAATCGTTCTTGAAAGTATGATTATGATTTTCTCAAGGTTTGGGAAATTAGAAATTAGGAATTTGGAAAAAATGTATTTAATAGGAATAGACATTTTATGTTATGTGAATGTTTATGTTGCAGACGATACAAAAAATCTGTGAATGTCGAAACGGGAGATAAATTTGAAGCTCGTGGGATCATCTGTTCGCATAAAAGAAACATTGAAAAATTTCCTTATCTCAAAAAGTTTGACAATAAAAATATTTTTTCCATAAAAGTGTCTCGATTTACAAAACACTGGACACTTTTTAATATGATGATTATTTTTTTGTCAAATTTTGGGGAATGAGGAATTTAGGAAAAATTAATTTTTCACGAATGGACATTTTCATGAGTGGAAACATTAATTTCAAATTTGTCATTGAAACTGACAGATTGTAGCAGACGGGTCAGAAAATGTGTCAATGTCAATATTTAATCAAGTCAAAGTATAGTGCTTGATAAAAACATTGCCCAGAATTTGATTGAAAAATAAAAAGATTGAAGAAACTTGTTGGAATTTTATGAATTAGGGGTAATAGTGGAATTATTAAGCAAGACAGACTCCTGTTTTTCTCAGTGTGTGAACATTTTTCGAAGAAAACGAGACATCCTATATAAGAAACAAGTACTGAAGGTCAGCGTTAAAAGTTAACGGAAAAGCGTTAACAGATATTTTATACCTGGTTCCTTGGTTAGGGAGAAAAGGTATTTGTTAAAAGTTTACGAAAAGGAAACTCTTAGCTCATTATACAAATTACCTTGAAATTTAAATTTTATTTTTTAATACAATCAATAGACTACCTGCAGAGAGTCATCATCATTATCTGTGGGCGTGTCACTTCTTCAAGTAGTGGGGGTCATCTGGTTACATTTGATTGGTCAACAGGAGATTGTGAAAGTACATTTCAGTAAGGGAGTTGGGGATATTCTTCTTCTAAATTCCGCTTTCTATTTTAGATTAACAAAAAAAAACTATTATTATTATTATTAAAAAACTATTATAACATACAGATTAAAATAACTAATATTTTTTTTTTTTTTTGTCCAACACTGAAAAAAAAAATTTCCTCACAGTAATGAAAATATGCTATTTGTATTGTCTACTTCAAAAAATTTTATATGTGGGGTGAATTGTTTTTATTGCTCATTCACATTTTCTTTTCGATAATTTTTTAATGTTTTGTTCATTAATTATTGTATTTTTGTGAGTCAGTAGTTCTTTTCCTACTGTAGAATAAGGTTAAAAAATAATTTCTGTATTTTTTTTTTGCAACAATTACTTAATAGTTATGTTATATTACGTATAGTATAAGTTACGTTGAAAATTCAAAATATGTGGAAGTAAATGTATTAAGTATTATCGTACTACACATTTTTTATTACATATTTCGGTGTCGACATGGGTTCATGACAAACAGTAATGCAAACAATTAAAAAAAAGTCCCAGCTTCTTAGAATAACATAGATTAGTTTTATGCCATTAAAAAATAGCTGGATGATTCTAGGACAAGGCGACCCAACTATTTTATTTTAAGTGACCATTCTTAGTAAAAGGGTACATTAAGCTTGTGAAATTAAATATCCCTTTTCACTATTTGCCTTTCAACCAATTAGTTTTCAATAGTAACTTGTACCTGAAAATGTTAATTAAGGGTTGCCCAATGCCTAAGCTGCAACTGCTCTCAAAGCGAAATACCGTATACTTTATTTAGTGTCTTATATTCTACAGCCGTTATACCTGCAAACGAATCAGTTAGATCACAAACGTTTCCATATATAATATGAAAATTGTGTTATTTGTGAATCTTTATCTCTTTAACTCTTTATCTCTTTCACTCTTTATCTCTCAAACTATTTACTTTTCAAAATATTTATCACTCGAATTCTTTATCTCCAAAACCTTTTATCTCTCAAACTCTTTATCTCCTAAACTGTTCATCTCATTAACTCTTTATCTCTCAAACTATTTATCTCTTACACTATTTATCTCTCAAACTATTTATCTCTCAAACTCTTTATCTCTAAAAATCTTTATCTCTCCTACTGTGCATCTCTGAAAAACTCTTTATCTCTTTAACTCTATATCTCCAAAACCTTTTATCTCTCAAACTTTTTATCTCTTAAAATATTCATCTTATTAACTCTTTATCTCTGAAAAACTCTTTATCTCTTTAACTCTTTATCTCTCAAACTCTTTATCTCTCAAACTCTTTATCTCTTTAACTCTTTATCTGTCAAACTTCTTATTTCTTAATCTCTCTATCTCCCTAACTCGAGGCGCATGAATATTCCCTAAAACCTATTTAGCCAAAATGCCATTTAACCTAAAACTATTCAACCTTAACTGCATTCAGCCTAAACTCCATTCAATCTAAATCCCATTTACCCTAAATTCTATTTAACCTAAATCCCATTTAACCTAAAATGTATTTAACATAAATCTCATTTAACCTAAAATGCATTTAATCTAAAATGCATTCAGCCTAAATTATATTTAACCTAAAATGCATTTAGCCTAAAAAGCATTTAGCCTAAACTGCGTTCAACCTACATCCCATTTAACCTAAATCCCATTTAACCCAAAATGCATTCAGCCTACATGTCACTTAACCTAAATCCCATTTAACCTAAAATGCATTCAGCATAAATTCCAATTAACCTAAATTCCATTTCAACTAAATTTAATAATCACAATAATTTATTTAAACAATTGCTATAAATAAATTCTTTATTTTGGATGAAGTTAATCAATAGTTACAATAATTTGTTTAAACAATGGTTATAAATAACTTTCAAGTTTGATGCTTAGTTTTAATTATAGAACATGAAAAATAATTGTTTAAACAATACAAAATTAATTTATAAATGTGTCGAACTTTTCATTTTTTAAATTAAAAAAGTATTCAACTTACAAAATTTATCAAGTTCTCGTACAAGGGTGCCTTAGAATTTTCACAATGCTCTAAAATCTCTTTTCTCATTCTCTCTCTCTTTCTCTCTCTCCCAAAAGAAGAACATCATCACACCTTTCTCTCTTTCAAGTTTTCACACTAAAATCACAAAGTGTGAACTCGCTTTGTGTTTCGCACACTACTGTTGTCCTTGTCTATTCCAGGCACATTCTATACCTTATTCTCTTTTTCTGTACGCACGATATTGTTCTCTTTATCTATTCCATATTCTTCATCTCTTTTTCTGCTACAGACACTATTCTTGTCCTATTCTAACCCACGTAAATTCTATATCTTATTCTCTCTTACTTGCTGAGAAAGCATAGCAGTATATCTATATCTATGACTAACTGATTTCTTATATAGGACAGTAATACATAAATGACAATGTATAAGAATATATAATAATGAGACATCTTTTATCTAAAAATTTACATAAACTTTTAATTTTTATATGATGTTGGGATAACTTTTTTATCCCGTACAGTAACAGTTCTCTGTAACACGCGCGCAAGTGCGCGCGTCTGTCTTTGCTAGTAGATATAATAACACTACAAATTCACACGATCGTTGCCGTTTGTTTTATAAAACATTAGACACTTTTATATAGGAAAATTACTTTCTTGCCAAGCTTCGCAGGGAATGGGGAATTTGGGAAACACAATTTCACCACGAGCCAGAAAATTATCTCCACGTTCGACATCAAAACTGACAAATTGTAAACAGAGTGCGGAGTCTATCTCGTTATAGCCCGAGTGGAATCCATGGTAACGGTGACGCTACTTCCGGCCTGCCATATGATCAGGTGACGTGGGGCGGCCATCTTCTACAGAAAATCTGCCAATGTCAAAACGGGGGATCATTTTAAAGCTCGTAGGAACACCGGTTCGAGTAAAACAAAGGTTTAAAAAATTCCTTATCTTAAATACTATGGTCAGCCAGAGCCCTTTTTTCAAAAAAGTTTCTGGGTTTTTTAAAAAAAATTCATAAGTCCAAATTTTCGAGTAGCGGAGAGGAAAGTGTTTAAGGACCACTGCAAATTTTCTCCTTCCAACAGCATTAATTGTATAATTGCCTAAGTTATATTAATGTTAATAGTTCAAAAAGATTATAAGTATAAATTGATTTTAAAAGTTGCCTATGAAGAAAAGTAGTGAACCAAGTGGAAGGAAAAGAACGACTTAACGAAGAATTTCTGATGACGACAAAGGTTTTGTTTTTATATAATAATAGATCAGAGATTACTACGTAGAAATTCTCGAAAATTTTAAAACCCTTTTTTCTAATTGAATAAGTGATTGTTTTAAAAAAAACTTTTTACACTGCAATTAACATAAAATTTTCTAATAGTACGTTGATTAATTTTAAACCCACCCTCCCGCGTACCCCAAGAAAAAGGTTTTTAAATGTATGAAAAGACCGGTGGGTTATCATAGATTTTATGTCAAGTATATAAAGAAAATACGCCTTCAAATGTAAAATCTTTTTAATTTTTAATTGACATGATAATATTCTGATGGTATGTTGATAAATTTTAACACCTCTTTCCTTTAGTTATAAGAAAAACGTACAGAATCAGCATTCCAAAACATTTGTGTTCAATTTTATTAAATTTTATAGGTGTTAGACGAAAAAAAAATTTTATGTTTTACAAATTTTAAAATGTTTTTAAATTTAATGAAAATAATATAAAATTTTAGCAAAGTTTACAAATTTTACAAAATAAGTGGGGTGGGGGGGGGGGGGTTGAGATAATTGTCTCACATAATTAAAAAAAAAATACCAACTACTAAGCTTAGTTAGATCCCACATTGCATTACTGCGCATGTGTTATTGTCATAGAGCATTACTGCGCATGCGTAATTGCCATAGAGCATTACTGTGTATGTTTTTTTGCCATAAACATCTAGTGCACATGTGTAATTACCATAAACATCTAGTGCGCATGCGTCATTAACATAATAATCAAGTGCGCATAAGAATTAATTATATTGATTTACTGCGCATACAAATGGACCATTTTGATTAACTGCGCATGCGTCACTATCATGACACACTTCTACACTTAATTAAATAAGTGCCTAAGTTATATTAATGTTAATAGTTCGAAAAGATTATAAATGAATTGATTTTAAAAGCTGCTTATAAAGAAAAGTAGTGAACCAAGTGGAATGAGAAGAACGACTAAACGACGAATTTCTGTTGACGACAAAGGTTTCGTTTTAATATAATAAGAGATTTGCAGTAGGATTTCCATTTTTGGAATAATTGTTGGGTTTTGTAGCAAATAATTCCTAAGCGTTCCAAACCCTCAAACGCATGGGGACCATGTTTGAGAACCTTCTGCGATTCATTGTGGAGATTCTCTGTCTCCAACGGCTTTAATAGTAGGATCTATTGCGCAGACCGTTGGCCCGGGCCTGGGCCAATGTTGAAAGGACTCTCATGTCGGTCGTCTTCATATAAAGGAATGCAGGATGACGTATATGACGTATATGACTTCTGTCATTTTTGATTTTATGCGGACGATTTGAAGTTGTACTACGTAATAAAAAATATTTATGATTGCTTAAAACTTCAATCTGATCTAAACAGAGTTGCTGATTGGTGTATGTACAATGGTATGTCGTTAAATATTAAAAAGTGTTTGGTTATGTCCTATTTACGTAAAAAACTTCCTCTTTGTACTGATTATGCACTTAGCGGTATCGTGGTTAATCGTGCGGATGCTATCAAGGATCTTGGTGTTATTTTTTATAAGATCTTAATTTCAATGATCAAGTTTCCTACACTGTCAGTAAGGCTCTACGATCGCTTGGCTTTATTAAGCGTAACGCTTATGGATTCAAAAGCTTGACAACTCTAAGAGTTTTATATTTTTCGTTTGTGCTCTCGACTCTTGAGTTTGGGTCTGTGGTATGGTGTCCGTATTACAGTCTCCACACTCTCAGACTCGAGCGTGTACAGAATCGTTTTTTAAGGTTTGCTGCGTCTCAATTACATATTGACTTTGATTACTTTACGCATGACTATTCTGAACTGAGACGTAGCTTTGATATACCCAGTTTACGATCTAGATTGCTTTTCAACGACATGCTGTTCTTTTATAAGATAATGCATAATTACATCGATGCACCTAATTTATTATTTGCAATTAATTTTCACGCGCCACAAAGGTCCTTGCGTAGCATCTCTCCGTTCTACGAATCGTGCAATAAGACAAATTTTAGTAGAAATGCTACTTTTAGCAGATTATTAAATCGGGCAAATCTCTTAAGTGACGAGGTGGATTTTTTTAACAAAAATTTACAATTATTCATTTCATCGCTGATAAAAGTAACTTTTGGAACTAGGCCTCTTAATTGTTAAATTAATTTTATATAGCTTTTCTTTTTTTATCTTATGTTTATGTATTGGGTTTATACCCGTTTATTTGATGTAAATAAATAAATAAATATGAATCCCCAAATACTCTTGTGAAATCGGGACTCACATCCAATTTCATGTATTAGGGTGTTGATCCCTTAATGTCACCATGTGACTTCTGGAGCTCATCCTTCCGAATGTCAGTGATTAATGTGTCAAGTGCTCGCGTATGTGAAAAGAATTTACTTAATTAGTTTTAGTGAATTTAAATAAATTATTGACCGATATGACAAGCTGGCAGAAAATAGGATAGAATTTTAATAATAATTTATAAGTTGATTACGAAGTTAAATATCATAATAAAAATCTCAAGATCATATGCCATAAGATGTAATGTATGTCTGGATGTACAACAGCCGTTCAAGTGACTCTTAGACTAGTGTTTTATTGTAATTTTAAGTTACTAATAATTTTAAATCATAATTTTGTGTGAGGTAAAATTTTACCTCATCACACTACTTTAAGAAAAACTTTGGGTTTTTGATTTTAGATATTACCGATGTAACTTGTTAACTCATAAAGTTGTTTAATATGTAGCGTCTAGCTTAGATTTGCAAACTGTTTGCTATTTAAACTTACAAGCCTGTATTTTTTTTACAGAATGGGAACAATTTTTAAAATGTTTAATTGGCAATATAATTATAGTGACCATATTAATTTTATTTTAACATAAATAAGTCTTTGTAAAAATAAATAAGTAACTTTTGTCCAGAAAATAAGTTTTTAAAATTACAAAATAAAATTGTTAAAAATACGAAACTTTTCATATTTGCTATTGTCAATATAATTAATAGTAATTATTATACTATTTTTATTTTAACAAAAATTACTTTGTAGAAAGTAATTTTAAATAATGTACAAAAGGAAAGATAGTGAAATATAACAATGGCACTGCTGCCGACTTTCTGGTTAGGTACGTTTCTGCTTTGTTTTTCGAATAGATCAAAGGTTGCACTAAATAGACAACATCTTTGAATCTCTGTACAACAATAACTTATCTATAAGTATTCACTGTATTGAAAAATAATTATGTAAATTTTGCAATATTTTACATAAAACGCTTTTTAAGTGCTTAAACACTGTCAACTTAATTTTTGAATAGCAGTTGCTAATAAAGATATTGGATATTAGTGTAGTAAAAAATTCTTACTAATTCAGATTTAAAGAGTTTTTTTTACTTTAGTGAGTAAAAGTCTAATATTAATTAAAAAATACCAAATGTCGGATTCATGATATCGGTTCAGAATTTTAAAAAACATTAAATTGGGCTAAAAATGCATATTTGACAGTTTTTGGAGTATCGGATTTAATATATGTAACCTCTGTGACTAACCAATATTTTAAAAACCATCGAATTACACTAAAAACACTTACTTTAAGAATTTTGGGGTCGCAAAATTCCAAGTTCTCATCACAGTTATGCAACCTAACATCATAAAATGGAAAATGGTAAACCTGTGAGAATATGTGTGTAGTGAAATTTTCGAAGCAATAAGTGTTAGATTATATATTCGTGTAAACTTTTAAATTAGGAAAATTTTTCATAAAAACAAGTGTGAGCGACGGGTTGGAATGGGGCACCGGTCGAAATGGAAGCATCCTCTTTTACTGATAATAATTTTCATATCTCTGGCGAATTGTTCTTAGAGATCATTCACATATCACGTGATACAAATTTTAGATAATTTGAACCCCCTCCTTTGCGTTATATTTTTTCTATTGTGAAAAAATTCAATTTTCATGAACAGTGATATTTATCCTACCCCCTTCCTTCCCCTAAAAATATCACGTGATATGTGATATTGCAAATGTTTTATTGAATAAAAACTTGCGATCTCGTATTCTAATTAATAAATACAAGTCCACAATTGTTTAATTGAACAAATATATGCGCATTACTTTTTTAGCTCACAAATACATGCGCACTACTTTTTTAGCTCACAAATACATGCACACTACTTTCCTAGCGCACAAATAAATGTGCAATACTTGTTTAGCTCACAAATACATGCGCACTACTTTTCTAGCGCACAAACATATGCACACAAGTGTTATATTCAAGAAACATTTATTTATGATAACTAAAAATCGACTTTCATTGAATATTTTTGAAGTAATGAAGAGTTAACCATTAATGATGTGTATTCAGAGTTGATTCTCTTTGTGTATTTTGATTCCAAAAACCACAAACTTAACATAAAATTTTATTCTTCTTAAATTCTTCGTGACACGTCACAATTATTTACATAATTCATTTAAGAAATTAAAAGTACGTTCTAAATGTCATTTTATAACATATGGTGCAAGTATATTTTTTAATTGATTCGAAGTCTTTAATATTTAGTATAAGATTAAATTTACATAATATAAAATAAAAGAATCAAAGCTTTTAAAAAAGTAGAAAATTAAGAAATTTAAAAAACCTAGATAAAGGCTTCAAAGAAATGTTTTAAAAAACTCGTAATTATAAGATAAAAACTAAACAGTTAAAAAGAAGTAAACATATTTCTAAGAAATGGAAAAATTATGACAAAAATTTAAGAATTAATTAGAACGCAAGGATTAAAAAAATAGTGAAACATCAAGAAAATGGAAAAAAGTTTTTTTCCTTAACCTAACAAAGTGTAAATAAAGAATAATAAAATTTGGTTAGAATCCACTAAAAAATGAGAATTAATAAACATAAAATAAAAACATGTGCCATATCAAGATAAATATAAAGTCTACAAAAGAAATTTAAAAATCACTTGAAAATAAAAAAGTTTATGCAAATTAAACCAAAATTTGTTTTACAATATTACATTTAACATTTAAACAAGTCCAACAATAAATTTAAAAAAATGAAGAAAATCTAAAAATGTTATGGAAAAATAAGTAATTTTGCAAAAAAATCATCCAAAAATCTCTTAGAAATATTATAAGAAAGAAGAAAAAGAATTATTGTGAATATGAAAAATAATCAATATTACTTAATGATTTTGCATTAATAATGTGCATTTTATATTTGAATTAATTGAAAGTTAAAAGTTAGAACAAATTGGAATATGATAGTTAATTGTTAATTGACGATTGGAATTTATTTAAATTATAATGAAATTATAATGATATACAATTTTAATACTATTTTTAATATCTTCATACCAAAAATTTCTAAATCGTAGGTATTTTGATCATCTGTATTAACACAATTTTTTTAATTTTATAAAGATTTAAATATTGAAATCGTAATTTTTAAGATTTATCCACAAATTTGTGGGTTTTCTTTAAATATGATCTGGTGATCTTTTACATGCAGTATTAAACATCTAGAAAATTGTAAAGTTTTTTTAATTAAGTCATGATTTTAATGCAAATTTCCCAATGATTTAAATCAATGACAGCCCTGCAAACTGAGTTAGTGCAGTCGATTATTTTTGGAATAACCCAAAAGTTAAACAAATTTGTTGTGTTAAAGAATAATTAAAAAGTGCACAGAATTAAAAAAAATATACAAGAAAGGATGCCCATAGAAATACAACGGTATTGACCACGTTATTCTGGTACTTCATAAAAAGAAAAATAAATTATTAATCATTACAAATATATTGAACTATAATGATATAAATAATACAAACTTAATTTCATTTTTTAGTTTCATTCAACAATCAAGAATCTTCACATTGTATGTTCTATACTGCAATACGAATTTTATATGCATTCCAACAATCGGAAATCTACACATTTTTGTGGATTTTGTGTTCTAGTTTATTCAAACTTTAAAACTACAACTAATTCAAATTTAAATATATATAAATTAATGCATAATAATTAAATAATATTAATTATTTCCAATATTGACAATAATCCTCTTTTTAATTCTTACAAGATTTCTAAGAGATTTTTTGTTGATATTTTTTTGTTTTTGTCCTTTTATTTTAGAATTGCCTGTAATTTTCTTCTTTGTATGCAAATTATGTGATATTATTTTAAACAATTTGGTTATAACATTCACTGAACCTTTTAATTAGTTGATTTTCTTAATTATTTTCATATTTAAAAAAAATACGTTTGTTTTTTTGTAAATTTATTAAATTTGTTTTCACATCTAGTCTATTTTTTGCAAATTCACTTACTTATTCCCTTATTTTTCTAAATTTATTTTTAAACCTCTTTAAACTTACAGGGGAGGGTGGTCCCAAATCCAACCCCCTAAAAGGCAAAAGCCAGAAAGGTGCCAAAAACTGGTTTTATTACTGAGGTCAAATTTTTTATTAGTAAAGGAATAACTTTTCCATGTTTCCACTGGTTGCCGAGGCTCTAGATCTCATTAAGGTAGTTCTCCGGCAAATCGATTTTCTTTAGAATTTTCCGAAACTTTGGATAAATGTTCCTTTTTGTATGCTTTATGTGTGGTAAAAACCTCAGGACCCCTTGCAATGCTAAAAATTGAGATATTTAGCTTCAAAGATTCAACATTTACATGGGAATCATACGATGGCACACTTTTATTAATATCTGGAAAACTTTTCTCTAAATATTTCTCAAAAACTAGTATGTTATAGGGATAAATAAAAGAAATAATATAAAAAAAAATTTAGTAGGGGTATCAATGCTCATTTTTCAGTTATACTAATCTGAAATTCGAAACCAAAGTGATTCTCCATTGAATTTACGAGCGAAAGGAAATCCAGCGGTCGCAAATTGCCAATACTCTTCCGTTTGAAGCATATGTGAATTGTGACAAGACTAACATATTGCTTTAAATTAAGTTTTCAGATTTAATTTATTTGTTTTTTTCTATTTTTTTATAGTATTTGTGCGGCCCTGAAGCCGGAGAACTACCTTAAGTGGGAGATACAGAGAGAAAACCGAAAATTGAAGTTTTCGACAATCTCAAAAAGGGCGCGGTCTGAAACCGACCCCCTATTTTTCTTGCAGGAAATACACGGAGAAAAATTTAATTGTAATGATTACAACAGTTTATATTAGAGCTCGAAGAAGTGGCACGTTTTGGGGATGATTACAAAGAATGTATAAAGAATTAAAAAATTGGTTGGAAATGATTACAATAGCTGCTGTAACAGATACAAAGTATGGTTAGTAATATAGCGAAAAAAATTTATAGGAAAAAATTTCGTAGTTAAATTTAGGTTAGGAATTCAAGAAATTATATTTTTTATTAAGGTACATATAATCCACTTTCTAACTCTTTAAGCTTTTTATAATTAATTTATGATTAATTTATAATTATCATACTTTTCATTTTACCAATTCCAGATAAATATGTAAAATAATTTTTGATTTTCAAAACATTGATTCTCAATGGAAACCAAAAAATGACTGGATATTTTAAAAATTGACTATTTAAACGGTAAAAAAAACAAACTTTCTTTTATAATGTCACATTGTATCTTAATTGACTTATAGACATTATGATTTACAGTTCTGATGAGGATGTGATATATTACATCGAAACGCGTCAATAAAATAATAATGAAAAAAATATAATTGACTTTTTAGTTTTTTAAAAAACATAGTTTTTTATAAAAAATAATTTCTACAAAAAGCCGTTCAGGCCAAAAAAAAAAAGAGAATTATTCTCACATATAATGTAAATTATTCTCACATATAATATTCATTTATGTTACTGATTAATATAAAAAAATTAAGCGTTAACGTATAGTACTGTTATGATTACAATAGTCTGTAGGAAGTCCAAGCTACTCAAATTAATTTTTCTTTTTAAGATGCTTCGTGTAGAGCTCTCTGAACGATTACAATAGTGGCTTGTAAGCGTTCACACAGTTCTATATATAGTACGGCGGAAGCCAGCGGCAGCCGAACCTTAAGGGAGTCTTCTACTCTCGGGGTTTCAAAAAAAAAAATTTTTTTCCTTTTTTATTTCAATTTATATGTATCTGAGAATACGCCACAGAAAGGATTTCGTGAGAATCACGTTCTTTTGCATGTTTCTGAGAACCGAAAAAACCCACGAATTTTTGTTCATTTGTAACATTTGTTTATTTATAATGATTCCATTATCAACAAATTACCAATTTATAATTTTTTTATCTTTGCTGATGTCCAAAGACCCCTATAAAAACAAAAAACCTTGTTCGGACCCGATATTAGCAGATTAACTCATAAGTTACTACAATCAAGTTATACACCATGTGTTAACTTTAAACTCGTTTCCCCGAAAGTAGTGTTTTTTAATCTGCTGAATCACGCTTTTTATAGTAAAAATGGTCCGATTTTAATTTTTTTTTTAAATTACTCAGAAATGATGCAGCTATTTTTCTCCGTGTACGATTTTTGAAATTTTTTTGCGTTTTTTTTCATAGCCCCTTGAAGTAAAAAAAAAAGAAAAAATTAAAACTTTTGCGAATTTTCGCATAATTTTGACAAATCAAAAAATAAAAAAAATCTGCCACGGGAAAAAATAGTCAACGCAACTATACACATGAAAAAAATTCGTTTTTTGATTTTGGATTGTCCTAGTGCCAAAACCGTGACTCAAGCGGGACCTCTGCATTTCTGAAACGCGTTTACGCAAGGGCGTTTCAAGATCACCACCATTTTTATTTTTCATCATGAATAAGATAATTTTAAAGTTAAAGGATGTATCTTGAAAATAAAAAAAAATTTGTGAAAAAATATACTGTAGTTTCTTCACAATTAATTCCCAAAGAAACCACTGAATTTCGGGCCTGGAGAGTAGAAGACCCCCGTATCGATGAAAGCCAAGCCCGAGATCGCCGTGATACAGTGTCGAATGTTGATGTGTCGAAGTGCGTCGTCACAAAATTCCATTCGCATTTGGTATTAATAAAACTAAATAATTTTATATACTGATTATTATTAAAGACTGTGAATTGTTGGTAAGTACATAAAATTTAAGTTTTCAGGAAATAATTTCCAATATTTTATATAAAGTTGTCATTCCAAAATAACAACCACACTGAGAAAAATCTTTCTGTAATATTACATCTTTCAAAGAGGGGTCACTTATAACCTAGTTTGAAAGAGACACTTTTACGTTAAATATTCGATATTACGGTTTGAGTTGGAATAATACTTAGGTTATGTATTTTTCAAATTAAAATGTAAAATTACATTTTTTTGTATGAAATGAAAAAATTAGATGGCAGCGGGAATTGATCACGGGACCTTTAGATTGAAAATCCGACATTCTAACCACTACTCTATGAAGAGATACGATTAATATTATTTTTATCCAAATAGGTAGATTTCAAGCAACTTGGACTTTTTAAAAGTTACTAATGTGATATTTTCGAGATTCAATATGTTTAAAAACATACTTTTTGACAAAAGTAATAAATAAAGACCGTGTTTTTTTTACAAAAATTAAGATACACTCATAAATTAATTATTAAAAGAAAACTAAATAACCTAATATGTATATTGTCGTACATAACCTCTTACACATTTACAAATTTTCATATTGCAGCTTTTATTTGTGTTCACTGTTAATATTAATTATAATTTATTGAATTTTTTTTTTCAATTTGAATGTTATTTTTACCGACTTCTGTATTTAATTCGTAAAAAGCTATATCTTTACGTATAGTTTTTCATGCAAATACACGACTTTTACCGTTTTACCGGTGCTTGTCATTTTGTAATTTTCAAACGTCAACAAATACCGCGCGTTCTGAATATTACATCTTCAAATGGGGGATTTCATATCAACTGATCAAGGTGAAAAAAAAATTTTCACTTGTGACTTTTTAATTCAGGTATTTTGTAGTCCTATTGGATGGTAATTATGGGTAAAATTTTTTTTACATTTTGATTAATATTTACTGAGGGGGAGGGGGTGAAAATTTTGGGTTACTGTCTTATTTGGTAATTTTTTGCTCTTAAATAAATAAATAAAAAATTTTCAGAAATACCATTTTCGATAGATTTTTTTTTGTATTTTTTATTTTTTTAAACGAAAGCTGAGACTTTTTCCTATAAGAACCCATAAATCAACTTAAGGGACCGAAATATTTGATAAATGAAAATTAACAGTTTTGTACTCGCTCGGGCGCTGCGGGTCAGTGCGCGACTCAGGGCAGTGTTTGGTATTATTAGTAGTGGTATATGGGAGGATATTTTAACGCTCTCTGTTTTTTACAGGGTTGAGACTGTCATCGCTTGAATGGCTGCATTACGTTAACGTAAAAATTTAAAAAAAATTTAAATAAAAAAATTAAATTTATGAAATATCAAATTATTGTGAACATTAGAGTGGGTTTTGAGTGTACAGCAATAAAGTTGAACTGTTGAACAGTTGGTTGAGCTGTTATGCTTTGTCTCACAAAAGGTCTCCAATTATTTTATATATGCATATTTATAAATACACACACACATATATATATATATATTATACATATTGTACTCTAAAAATCGGTTAGTATTAATATAATGATATGCTGGTATATAATTAAAAATTGATACCCCAGAGGAAAAAGCTCTTTTTTGATTTTCATAAATTGGCCACAGAATTATCCCAAAAAATTCTTATAAGTCTTAACTCAGTCATTTCGGAACAATTATTTTCAAAAATTCTAAAATTTATTCAATTACTAATTTTTATTATCTATTTTTTATATAGTTGCAAAAAATCACCATAAAAATATAAAATTTCAAACAAATTTTAATATATTAATTCTTAGTTATTTCTCTAAAGTTTCTCACTAAAAATGATATAATGTGACAAATTATTAACTTTAATTAATGGATTTTTCCTCATTGCTTGAAACATTTAATTAGTATTAATTAATAATTGATAACAAGTTTCTATCAATTTCACTTATGTGTAAAAAATCTTTATTAATTCTAATCAGATTCTATAGAATTTAAAGAATAATTTTATTTTAATTATTTTATTTAAAAGACAATAATTTGTTTAAATAAATATTCAAACTTTACTAAAAATTTAATACTCATTACCAACTGTTCTAAAGAAACCTTATTGTTTTTAACTTAAAAAGTTAACAAATTAAAAAAAAAACAAGCTTCTAGGTTTATTTGTGCAATTTTTATTATCAATTATTAATAATAAATTCTTATAAAAAATTAAAAATTCATAAAAATACAACTTAAATAATTTTAATGTATTAAAATTAGTTTGAAATTTTATATTTTTATGGTAATTATTTGCAACTACACTAGAATCTCCCAAGAGCGGACGAGTTATATGCGGGACGCGTTAAGAAGTAAGGGGGGAAGAAATAGGCGGGACTAGAAACAGAAAGTCAGCGCAGCTTCAGGAGCGTCTACATACATCTGTTAAATTGTTCCTACCTTGCTTACGTTAAATTTGTTCTCGAGTTACTAAACATTGTCGTAAAATGAATGAAAACAAAAATGAAAAATTTTCTTGGATGTAGAATATATAATATTATTATATTATATTGAACAGAATGTACTAATCCAAAAAGCACATCTTTGAAATCCATTGTACGGCCCTGAGTGTTTATAGTTCTCGGCGTCAAGGTGGCTTCAAGGGAAAATTTCTGTAGAGCGGACGAAGACTCTAGTCGTCCGCTCTTCGGTGGTTCTAGTGTATATAAAAAATAGATAATAGAAATTAGTTATTCAATAAATTTTAGAATTTTTAAAAATAATTGTTCAGAAATGATTCAGTTGAGACTTATAAGAATTTTTGGGATAATTCCGTGGCCAATTTACGAAAATTAAAAAAGAGGTTTTTCCTCTGGGGTATCAATTTTTAATTATAGACCAGCATATCATTATATTGATATTAACCAATTTTTAGAATACAATATGTATAATATATATATATATATATGTAAATAAAATCAACATTTTGTCTGTACATTGCGCCAAACTGAAAAATTTTTACATACTTTTTCGTTTTGAGTGATAAGGATCGCGAAAATGCACAAAAAAATTCTGTCTGTCTGTCCAGGATTTTTTGTCCGGGCATCAATTATAAACGGCTTAGTCGATTCAAGTGAAATTTGGCGGAAGATTAAAGTGCCACTTAACTTAGATTTATAAAAAAAAATCCAGAAAATATTATTAGAAACTGATATATACAACTAAATCACATTTTCACATATACGTACACACATACACATAAACACGCATATACATATATATATAGTGCCTCTCAAAAGGATTTGCCCACCCTACGGCATGCATGGGCTTTACAAAAAGTTTTGTATCTTCATTAATAATAAAGATAAATCCTTCATCAAATATTTATTTTAAAGTTTAAGTATTGGACTTGAAATGACACCCAAACAAAATTAAAAAAAAATTTTTTTTATTGTTTAACTGCTTAAATTAAAAAAAAAAA
Source organism: Ganaspis brasiliensis (assembly GCA_037103525.1). Lineage (NCBI taxonomy): Eukaryota > Metazoa > Arthropoda > Insecta > Hymenoptera > Figitidae > Ganaspis > Ganaspis brasiliensis. The sequence continues at coordinate 678,093 of JAZKLR010000652.1, forward strand.
ATTTTTCACTTTTTTTAAAAAATTTCGAATTAATACCATTTTTTAAGAAATCATCACATTTTAATTCTACATATGTCATTTGAAAGCATTTTTTGTCATCTTTAAAATGATTTTTTAGAAATTGCTTGACGATAATTTTTAAGGAAGATATGATCATTTGTTTATAAAAATAACCTCTTTTTTTAATTGTAGGTAACTTGAGAACAACTGACTTTTGGAAAAAATTCTTAAGGAAAAAAATGTGCCTTTTTGTACATAGAATTAGAAAAAAAATATTTGAACATTTAAAAAAAAAAAAATTTATTCCATTTTTCCTACTGTATAATATATTTTAAGACGGACAACATATACATGGCCAATACATATCGATAAAAAAATTTTTTTTTTAATGTTTAAATAATTTTTTTCTAATTCTATGGAAAAAAAGGCACATTTTTTTCCTTAAGAATTTTTTCCAAAAGTCAGTTGTTCTCAAGTTACCAACAATTGAAAAAAGAGGCTAATTTTATAAACAAATGATCATATCTTCCTTAAAAATTATCGTAGAGCAATTTCTAAAAAATCGTTGTAAAGGTGACAAAAAATGCTTTCAAATGACATTTGTAGAATTAAAATGTGATGATTTCTTCAAAAATGGTAACAATTTGAAATTTTTTAAAAAAAGTAAAAAAATTTTTTTTTTAATTTAAGCAGTTAAACAATAAAAAAAAAATTTTTTTAATTTTTTTTAGGTGTCCTTTCAAGTCAAATACTTAAACTTTAAAAAAAATATTTGTTAAAGGATTTATCTTTATTATTAATAAAGATACAAAACTTTCTGTAAAGCCCTTGCATGCCGTAGGGTCGGCAAATCCTTTTGAGCGGCACTGTAAATAAAAAAAACATTTTGTCTGTACATTGCGCCAAACTAAAAAATATTTACATACTTTTTCGTTTTGAGTGATAAGGATCGCGAAAATGCAACAAAAAATAATTCTGTCTGTCTGTCCAGGATTTTTTGTCCGGGCATCAATTATAAACGGCTCAGTCGATTCAAGTGAAATTTGGCGGAGGATTAAAGTGCCACTTTACTTAGACTTATAAAAAAAAAATTCAAAAAATATTATTAGAAACTGAGATATACGACTAAGTCACATTTTCACATATACGTACATACATACATATAAACACGCATATACACATAAATACATACACACACATATACACACAAACACATACTCACATATACACACACTGACATACACACACACATATAACTTTACATTTAAGTAAAAGAATAATGTTTTTATACCGCATGCATACACACACACATATCTATCTATCTATATCTATCTTCTTCTATCTTCTATTTATCTTCTATCTTCTATATAAATAAAATTAACATTTTGTCTGTACATTGCGCCAAACTAAAAAATTTTTACATACTTTTTCGTTTTGAGTGATAAGGATCGCGAAAATGCAAAAAAAAATTCTGTCTGTCTGTCCAGGATTTTTTGTCCGGGCATCAATTATAAACGGCTTAGTCGACTCACCTACACACACACATATAACTTTACATTTAAGTAATAGAATAATGTTTATACCGCATACATACACACACACATAACTATCTATCTATCTATCTATATCTATCTATCTATCTTGTGGCGCGCCATCAACAGTATTTTTTGACAGAAAGTATTCATTGACATAAAGTATTCTTTGACAGAAAGTATTTTTTTACAAAAAGAATTTTCACAGAAAATATTTTTTTACAATAAGTATTTTCTGACAGAAACTTATTAAATAATATGTTCCATTGAATATACTTCCGATGTTTTATTTTACCAGGCTAATATTCATTACTAATCAAAAAAAATTTTTCTAAAAATTCAAAAAATTTCTCTTTAACAGTATTTTTAAACCAACTTTTTTTCACACCCTGACATTAAAGCCACTAACACTTCCTTTTACATTCTTATCACTGGTTCACACATCTCCAACATCTAATTTATTAATTATTTCTCTTTCAAATACCTATTTGTGAAACAACAATCGAAACTTGTTAATAATCAACTTACAACTAATAAAAATTTTTAGGTTGGTTTTTCGCCAATTTCATTGAAATTTATAGATTTAAATTTTAATTTTCATTGTATCTAAATTATCAACATCAATCTCAAAATTCAAAGTCAAAATTCTTATTTCAATGAGATCGTTTTTAAGATACACCACGTGGAGGTAACCAATATCGTATCTCAAAAAAAAAATAAAAAAAAAATCTAGATTAAGAATTAAATAAATTTATAAAGATGATTTTTATTATTGTACCGGAAATATCATGATTATTCAATTAGCGTTACCTTTTTCGTTTTTTTCTTCTGTTACCTTTAAATTTTCATTAATTTTTAAGTTTTGAATTACCCTAAATCGATTACAATTTTCACATTCCCATTCTATTACATGCTTTCCTCTGGGAATTTCCTCATAATTTAATTTTCGTTCATACGCGTCCCTGAAATCTTCTTCTGTAATTTCTTCTGTATAAAAATAGACATAATCGTCTTTAAATATTACATTATTCAATACACTTTAATTTATTTTATATTATTTTTTAAATTCATAATATATTTTTTACCGTAAATTGTTAACGAACCCATCTTTTCTCTAAAGAAAGATATTTTCCCTTTTGGCTTTAAATATAAATCCTAATTCTGTAAAACAGTTTATTTATCAATTATTAAACCCCTTATTTTTAAAAAATATAATGAAGGCTATTTAATGAATAATGACATCACTTTGTAAGAAAAAATGTTTCTTAAATGATTCCTTACTTTTTAACCAAAGTTTACAGAATTACTTAAAATATCATCTGGAAGGGCTGTTTGACATGATTTTCGTTTAATTTTTCCACGAAAATAATTATTTCAAATATTGTGAATTTATCAAATTTTTAATATCCATAAAATTTTGAGACTTAATTCAGACAATCTCTGTCCAGGTATACGTTTTAAATAATATTTTATGTGATTCTATAAATTTCCATTTATATCTAAATATTCAGCATTAAAAAATCTTTGCCGATTTTTCCCTGCTTTTGACATTTGATCGACTGGACATTTAGACGAAGGGCGTTTGGACGAATTGATATTTTGACGAAAGGACATTTGGACGAATCGACATTTTGACGAAAGAACATTTGGACGAATAGACATTTTGACGAAATGACATATGGACGAATCGACATTTTGACGAAAGGACATTTGGACGAATCGACATTTTGACGAAAGGACATTTGGACGAATCGACATTTTGACGAAAAGACATTTGGACAAATCGACATTTTGACGAATCGACATTTAGACGAAAGGACATTTGGACGAATCGACATTTAGACGAAATGTCATTTGGACGAATTGACATTTTGACGAAAGGACATTTGGACGAATCGACATTTAGACGAAAGGACATTTGGACGAATCGACATTTTGACGAAAAGACATTTGGACGAATCGACATTTTGACGAAAAGACATTTGGACGAAAGGACATTTGGACGAATAGACATTTGGACGAAATGACATTTGGACTAATCGACATTTTGATGAAAGGACATTTGGACGAATCGACATTTAGACGAAAGGACATTTGGACGAATCGACATTTTGACGAAACGACATTTGGACGAATCGACATTTTGAAGAAAGGACATTTGGACGAATCGACATTTAATCGAAACGACATTTTGACGAAACGACACTTGGACGAATCTTTTTTAGCATATAAGTTTACTCTCTATGTTGTACTTGTTCATGGTTTCCAATTATCAAATATTCCAAGTGTTGATAGGGTTCAGTGTTTATCCGAGAGATGGAGCTAGAAGTTTTAAAATTTATTTAATCTGTTGCTAACTTACCTAAAAATTATCAAAAAATATAAAAATTTTATTTTATACACAATTTTAATACTTCTAGCTCCATCTCTCGGAAACAAACTGAACCCCGTCAAAACTTGGAATAATTAATAATTTAAAAACCATGAACACGTACAACATAGAGAGTAAACTTATATTTCAAAAAAGATTCGTCCAAGTGTCGTTTCGTCAAAATGTCGTTCCGATTAAATGTCGATTCGTCCAAATGTCCTTTCTTCAAAATGTCGATTCGTCCAAATGTCATTTCGTCAAAATGTCGATTCGTCCAAATGTCCTTTCGTCTAAATGTCATTTCGTCCAAATGTCCTTTCATCAAAATGTCTATTCGTCCAAATGTCATTTCATCCAAATGTCTATTCGTCCAAATGTCCTTTCGTCAAAATGTCGATTCGTCCAAATGTCTTTTCGTCAAAATGTCGATTCGTCCAAATGTCTTTTCGTCAAAATGTCGATTCTTCCAAATGTTCTTTCGTCAAAATGTCGATTCGTCCAAATGTCATTTCATCCAAATGTCTATTCGTCCAAATGTCCTTTCGTCAAAATGTCGATTCGTCCAAATGTCCTTTCGTCAAAATGTCGATTCGTCCAAATGTCCTTTCGTCAAAATGTCTATTCGTCCAAATGTCCTATCGTCAAAATGTCGATTCGTCCGAATGTCATTTCGTCCAAATGCCATTTCGTCCAAATGTCAATTCGTCCAAACGCCCTTCGTCCAAATGTCCAGTCGATCAAATGTCAATCGGTATAAATTTATGCGTCCCGATTTATTAACCTTTATGTTTTCATCATTTTTATAATAATAATAGTTTTTGTTTTTAAAAACTATATTTAATATATTTTTCAATAAAAAATTTGATAAGAAAAAAATAATTTCTTTAAATATTCATTGTAATACACTTTTTTATATGATGAAATAGATTACTAAAATTAATTCGTACCTGTGGTTTAAAAAAAAAATTTCGTCCTAATTTTCTCCGCTTGCTGATAATCTCAACTTATGTATATTTAAATTAATTTTATTCAATTAACGTAATACACACTTTTTATATTTAGTTTTTAATCCTTTTTAAATTATTTTTTCATTTATAAATATATATCTTCTTATTTTCTTTCAAATTATTCCATTATTATTCTGTCTTTCAAATTTCAAAATATTGACAGATTTAACGTCATAAGTGTATATTCATTTTTTCTTTTGTTTTGTTACTACCTTCACTATTCTTTATTTCAAACGATTACAATAATTTGATTACATACTGATTCCATACACTACCCAAAAAAAAAAGTATTCTTACGTGTAAAACAGTAAAAGAAGGAGTCACATTTCTGACTAAATATTACTCCTCAAAAAGAATAGAAGTTATGAAAAGAAAACGAATTTTATAACCACATGGTAATTCTTTTTTTAACTTTAAATTAATTTAAACAGCTAAAATAGGGGTTAAGGTGGCATTATAATTTTAAGTTTTTTAACGTATAAAGCGAGTTGAGAGTGCTATAATAATTTTTTTAAACTAATGCAGGATGGTTAGGGTGTCAAAAAGTATAAACTGTTTTTAAATCAAATCAAATCAAAATCAAAATAAAAATGTAAATCATCTTCGTTGTAACGTTTTCTTATTTTCTTTAAAAAATCATTAACTTTTAGTAAAAATATATATAACATAAAATGTGTGTTTTTTTAACTAAGTAACTTTTGTCTAAAAAATTTTTTACAATTTTGAAGATTTTGTTAAATACTAATAACAAAAAATCCTGAATTATTTTTCATTAAATTTCGAGGTACCTAGGTCGTTTTTCAAAGTTCTCCCTTTAATTTTTTTCTGATATTTTATAATATTTTGTACATATACCTAATTATGCAGAGATGCTTCTTAATTTTGGGACCTATAATGCCCACTATTTTTCGGACCATAAACGAACAGCTGTATTATTAAAAAAAAAAATTTCTAATACATATTTGAAAAGATTTTCTGAACAGAACTATAAAAAACTATTTTTTTTTTATTTTGGGCCTTATAAGGTCCTATTTTTATTTCTGATAAAATCTAAGTCACCGACCTATAATACACCCCTATACCAAGTTTAAATGCAGTTTTTTGATTAACTGATTTTTCATTTTTTTAATTAAAAAAATTCAGATTTAAAAATTGATATTTCTATTGTTTAATCTAAAATTAATTTTGATATTTATTTTGTTAAATTTATATAGCCAAATATGTTGTAAGAAAAAAAAATTAATGCAAAAAGATTAGAAATAATCTAACAAAAAGTCAGTAATTTAAAAAAATTTTTGTTTTTCAATTTTTGGAAAAATTGGCATATCTTCCGTTCTAATTAAAATTTTTGAACTTTCTAAGTTTATAAACCTAACTTGGGTCAACACCTAATATACCACCAAATTTCATTTAAATCGGTTAAGTCATTTGAATGTGATTGGCGTACAAACTTTTGTGACAGACAGACAGACAGACAGACATGAAATTTTTTATTGTTATTTTTGGATTCCTTAATGCTCAAAACGAAAGTTTATGTTAAAAATTTTAGATTTAAAACAATGTACAGACAAAACTCTGATTTTATTTATAAGGATATATATACAGTGCCGCTCAAAAGGATTTGCCCACCCTACGGCATGCAAGGGCTTTACAAAAAGTTTTGTATCTTCATTAATAATAAAGATAAATCCATCATCAAATATTTATTTTAAAGTTTAAGTATTGGGCTTGAAATGACACCGAAACAAAATTAAAAAAAAAATTTTTATTGTTTAACTGCTTAAATTAAAAAAAAACATTTTTCACTTTTTTTAAAAAATTTCGAATTGATACCATTTTTTAAGAAATCATCACATTTTAATTCTACAAATGTCATTTGAAAGCATTTTTTGTCACCTTTAAAATGATTTTTTAGAAATTGCTCTACGATAATTTTTAAGGAAGATATGATCATTTGTTTATAAAAATAGCCTCTTTTTTCAATTGTAGGTAACAGTTGTTCTCAAGCTACCAACAATTGAAAAAAGTGGCTATTTTTATAAACAAATGATCATATCTTTCTTAACAATTATCCTAGAGCAATTTCTAAAAAATCGTTTTAAAGGTGACAAAAAAGGCTTTCAAATGACATTTGTAGAATTAAAATGTGATGATTTCTTAAAAAATAGTAACAATTTAAAATTTTTTAAAAAAAGTGAAAACATTTTCTTTTTTATTTAAGTAGTTAAACAATAAAAAAATTTTGTTTATTATTAATGAAGATACAAAACTTTCTGTAAAGCCCTTGCATGCCGTAGGGTGGGCAAATCCTTTTGAGCGGCACTGTAAATAAAATCAACATTTTGTCTGTACATTGCGCCAAACTGAAAAATTTTTACATACTTTTTCCTTTTGAGTGATAAGGATCGCGAAAATGCAACAAAAAAAAATTCTGTCTGTCTGTCCAGGATTTTTTGTCCGGGCATCACTTAAAAACGGCTTAGCCGATTTATGTGAAATTTGGCGGAGGATTAAAGTGCTACTATTAACTTAGACTTATAAAAAAAAAAATTCAGAAAATTTTATTAGAAACTGAGATATACAACTAAGTCACATTTTCACATATACGTACATACATACACATAAACACGCATATACATATATATACATACACACACATATTCCCACAAACACATACTCACATATACACACACTCACCTCATATATATAGAAGATAGATAGATAGATATGGATAGATAGACAGATAGATATGTGTGTGTGTATGCATGCGGTATAAACATTATTCTTTTACTTAAATATAAAGTTATATGTGTGTGTGTTTGTAAGTGTGTGTATATGTGAGTATGTGTTTGTGTGTATATCTGTGTGTATGTATATATGTGTGTATGCGTGTTTATGTGTATGTATGTACGTATATGTGAAAATGTGACTTAGTTGTATATCTCAGTTTCTAATAATATTTTCTGAATTTTTTTTTTTTTTATGAATCTAAGTTAAGTAGCACTTTAATCCTCCGCCAAATTTTACTTAAATCGACTAAGCCGTTTATAAGTGATGCTTGGACAAAAAATCCTGGACAGACAGACAGAATTTTTTTTTTGCATTTTCGCGATCCTTATCACTCAAAACGAAAAAGTTTGTAAAAATTTTTCAGTTTGCCGCAATGTACAGACAAAATATTGATTTTATTTATATAGAAGATCGATAGTGCTACGGTAGAGACTAATACTTTCTATATGACGCCCTCCTAAATCCCTATAGTAATTGTCTTAGCAAATCCAAGCCTCTACTTTCCTGTAGACTGTTGTAAACATTAATATTTACGTAATATTCATTCATATTAAATTAGGAATCACTTGGGGAGAGTCGCTAGTTGTGAGACGGGTTTTATTTTTGACCTATAAATTGGAAATAGGTAAACGAAATCGTAAATGAAATACACCATTCAAAAAGTAACTTAAATACGCAACTTTCATTCATAGATAGTGTAGTGTTCAGATGAACACGAAAAATTTTATGTTCAATTTTCCGAGCACATCTTTTTAGTCAAAAAAAAAAAGGTGTCCAGTTGTGAGATACTTACAAAAAAGTGCTAAAATTTAAAAAAATTGACATGAAACATTATGTTTAGCATAAACAACTAACTACATTGATAATACATATTATTATATACTAAATAATAATATTTATTCTTTGAAATATGACTATCAGTTTTCTTCATCGAAATCGCTGTCGCAATGTAGGCAAATGAAATAACTTGTGCGCATGTTCGCACACTTTAAATAATTGTTGTGCTGTCAAATGTACGTAACGAACTAAACTGAACAGAGCGCTTTATGGTACATAACGAAAAGTATAGGCTATCCCAGATGGGCGGCGCCACCGTCTCACAACTGGTGACTTGCTGTGTCTCACAACCGGAAATTGGCGCTATTTTGAAAAAGTAAAAAAAAATATATTTCTAATCGTAGATTGGAACAATGCAATATTGCATCACAAAATATAAAGAAAATACTAAATAAAAATCCATAACATTTAGCTTTTCCAATTAATTAACTTAAAAAAAAAGTAATTTGCACATATTGAAAAAAAGTTTTTTAGTCTGTTTTACCGGCCGCGAGTAGAAATCTGTTTTACCATGTAGGAATCTGTTTTACCCTAGTTACCGACCAGATGGCGCTGTGTGGGGGATTCCCCTCGCCATTTTGGATTTTTACCCCCACTTTTGCGCGGGGATTTAAATTTTACTCCCACTTTTGAGCGGGAAGTTAAATTTTACCCCCACTTTTAGGGTTTTCAAGCGCGTTATTTTGGATTTTTACCCCCACTTTTGCGCGGTAAGTTTAAAATTACCCCCACTTTTAGGTATTTGAAGCGGGGATTTCCCTACTTTTGAGCGGGCTTTTAGTCTGTTGTAAGTGAGAGTTCTACGTTACCGACAGTGATTTTAGTGAGTTAGCACACCGGCCACTACTGATAGACGGCACTGCAATCGAATCCCGCCAAGTTTAACTTAAAATGCTAATCCTTTTAATTTGCATAAAGTGTTATGTAAGAACTAATTTGCATATCATTAGTATGCAATACCATCTATCTATCTAATTTAAATTTAATTTACATAAATTGTTATGTAAGAACTAATTTGCATATCATAAGCAGTCTCAAAAGTGAAAGGTGCGCAAGAAAGATGCGCGTGCGGTTAACGGGAATCCTAAGTGAAAATAGAGTTGCGCGCGCAACAACAAAGTGGGGGTAAGAAGAGTGGGAAATTGGAGAAGGAGTGGGGTTCAAGAGATATAAGAAGGATTTGAATCCAAGTGGAGACATATCTGTTACATACTACATCAGCAGCTGAAGCAGCATCAGGAGCAGCTGCGAATCCTCTACTAGGTAAGCCCTTTTCTACCTTAAAGCCTATTTTTGATTTTAGCTTATTAATATGTTTTAATCTAACAGCTCCATTTTGATTTGCTTACAGATATTCAAAAGAATGGACGCCACCTTAAGCAAAATCAACTCTCTTGGACGTTTGCAGCATCTACTACCCACGAAGCCGCTTGCTGAGTTGGATGTCAACGCCCTCTATACCGTAACTAGTATAAAGAGGATGTCAACCAAGTATGGCTTCAAGTTTGCAGTTGATTTGGATGATGAATTCCGGACGTTCCTGCCAGCAAGATTTACGAATCTGTTTGAGAAGGAGCCAGACAACTTCAAGGTGCTCGACGAAGCCGTGGAATCCAACAAATTAAAATTAAAATATATTGGTGGAAAATATAAAAAAAGAAAACAGAGAAAACAATTAAAAAAAAAAAAAAAAAAATATATATATATAAAAAAAACAGAGAAAACAATTAAAAAAATATAAGGTAAAGACACTTTGGTCTTCAGTATACGATTTTTAGCAGAACAAGCGTGTTCAAACAAGTCTCAACTTGCTTTTTAAACAGAACAAAGACATCGTCTAAGAATTGATTCATAAAGTCTTTCTATTATAATACTAAGGGTTTAGATAAAGCAGTAACGATTTTTACTGGAACAAGCGTGTTCAAACAAGTCTCGACTTGATTTTTAAAGAGAACAAAGACATCGTCTAAGAATTTATTCATTAATCTTTTTATTATAATACTAAGGTTTAGGTAAAGCAGTAAAAACACATTGATTTTTTAAAACTATTCAATTCATTTATTCATATTAAAAAATAAAATAAAAATAAGTTCTAAATTTTGTACATTTAACAAATATTTTTCTAACCACTCTTTCTTTTCAACGCCTTTTGTATAGATAGTTTTCGCTCGTTGTAATGTTTCTTGAAAAATAGCTCGCAGTTCATCATAAGCTATTTCTCCTTTACCCCAATGGAGTCCATGGTAATTGAATGTCAACCATGTGTTCATACTTCTGCAACGTTTCGATAGTGAATCATAATGATAGGGTGGTTGAAAGAAATAAACTTGAGGTGTAGCATCTGCTTCCAGTGAAAGAATAGCCAACTTCTTGACAATGAAATCGTTGCTGGACTGTTTAAAGCCTTGAACGTCTACTATGAACTCCATCCTGGAATAGAAATAAAATTCTATCCCAAGAACACAACTTATATACCAGTACAGACACTCCCCCTCCACTTTTACAATTTCTTGACAATACCGCTGATTGGTTTATATTGCACAATGCGATCATGAATGACTAGACAGTATGCAGTTGTTGCATCAAGGATATTATCTGTGGACTCAAATTTCAAACGTACATCGACTGAGGTCTGCTTCAGGAACTCGTTTTGTTTTGAGCAGTCAATCACAATTAATGGAGCCAATGATTTAAAATTTGACATATTTAATATAGGTTCCGAATCTCTTCCATAGTAAGAGGATTGAAAGTTAGCATACATATCATATAATATAGAATACTGATTTTGATCAAAGTGTAGATTTAAATTCCCATAAGGATAAGATTGTGAGTTCAAAAACAGTTTCACATTTTTGAGGTTACAGTGATCAAAAAAACATGCAGTAACTCCCAATTTATCTTTTCTTTCAGTTTGAAATCCAACAATTACATATCTTGGTTTCTCTAATTGTGTTGAAGATTTAATTTGCCACATAACTCTTGTACTCCTGGGAACTAATGGATACTCATACATTTCCCAAGATCTAAAACTTATTGAAATTAATGGATCTTTTTCAATAAATTTCAATAATTTTATTTTATTATTGTCAGATGGTAATACATATGGTACCAACCACTCAAGTTTATTAATTACAAATTTAAACTCAGGGATACCAACTGGTCCATCATAAATAATAGAATTTTTATCATTACGTGATCTTATTAAAATAAGTTCATGTTTAGCATTCGTAACAATTTTCTTATAATCTTCAGCAAAACCGAAAATCATACTCAGTGGTATTGTTACATTAAAATATCCATTTGTCAATGACATTCTTGAAGTTGATTCAAACTTCACAAATCCAGCATTTTCTGCACGGTTAACTTGAGAAGGTGTTAAAGATACTAAGTTTTTTATAGTTGTAGTGTGTCCAACATACTTGCATCGATCAATCTCAATACCATTTAATTCATATCGAATTTCATCAAACAAATAAGCTATAGCATTATTTGTAAGATGGACATTTTCTGTAAGAGTGATTCCATCATCCTTAGTTAACCTTCCAAATATATGTAATGCACTTTTACTTGGTAAAATAGACAAATCTTGATTTTGTACTACAATTCGGATTTCATCACTGTTATTAAAAGATGACGATGCATATGGTTGATGACTATGAATTTCATAATTAGCAATGGATTCATCAAAATTCACTGCTGTTGGAATGCTCAGAATTTCTTCCATTTTTCTTAGAACAGCTGCACATAAAAAATAGGTAAAGTTGATCTCTTCTTTTCCTCTTTCTTTTTCTTATTTTCGAGGTTTGACTTGTAGACCGAGTTGTTTCAGGAATAGTTGATTCTGAGGTGTTAACACTCTCCGAGTCACATTCACACTGATCTTCTCTGCACATGTTGATTGACTTTTATAACTGCCACCAACCTTCTTTTTGTGATTGTACACGATACCCATTACATAGATTTTATATGTAAACGTATTGTTATTGTTTCCCCTCTGAAATTAACCAAGCTACCGTCCTGATCAATTAAACGAAGCTGAATATTATGTATTGTCTTCACGGTGATTGGAAGGTAAATGAAGTTGGAACTTCCGTGATCTTATATCCAGGTGGAACAACAGGAAAAAATACATGTATAGTATGCACTTTTTGATAATTTATATACGCTCCTGTTGTAATATTACACTCAACTCGTAGAGTATTCACTTTCAATATAGATACAGGTAAATCAGAATTATGAGTTTCATCGGCTTTCAGTTCACGAGGAGTAAATCCCAATAACTTACCAATTAAATCTTTATAATAAAAATCAATGTTACGATTAGATTTAATTTTACAACCTAATGTATTGTTGTTAGGTGTGATAAGTAAATCAATGTTATTTGGTAACTTTGATTTAATATAAGATTCAATATCTTTAATTTCATAACTACCTGTAGGTATTTCAATTATGAAATCATCTATATACAACTTATTACAACCAATATCAATATTAGGAATTGAATTATATGTAAATAAATCAACAAGTCCAAGCGCATAATTTTTGTTTTCTGATAGTTCAATTGGTGGGAAGTATGCAGTTTCAAGAACTGAAGAGTTCCCCGTTAACGTTAAAGTGAAAGAGTCAGTAATGATTGATATCTATTTTTATACTGATGCTTACAGTTAATTATGCATTCTTATATAGCCTAAAATTATTCTTAAGATTAAGTTGTCCACATAGAAACTTAAGACATAAGTGTCCGCATATAAATGTATCGAAATTTTGATATCTCACATGATTATATTTTATACAGCTACCAACACCTAAGTAGACAATTAGAACTAATGGTGGTGAAAGATTTCCAAAACTATCAAAATATTCAGTTTCATTATTTATCTTTTTGTAAGCTACCCAATGGGTTCCAGATCCTTCCTTGTCATCAAGATTAATTCTTGCTGACTCATATTTCCGAGGTCCTGCAGTGGGTAATTCATTCCGCATAAAAACTCCGCGAAAATGAGGTATTTTCATAATTTTAGCAAATTTAAATAGATCAAAGTTCGTTAGCGCGCGGTAAGGTAGCTGCAATATTAGTTTTTTTGAATCCTTTTCTTATTCTTTAATCCTTTTCCTTGATACGGCTGGAGATAAAGACCAAGTCCTTGGCGATAAGGTTTTAGATGTAATCCTTTTCCTAAGGCAATAGCCTCCATTGTTTGATTATGTCGTTGGGCTTCAGAAAATTGTTTTTTGGCTGCATTAGCATCATTTACAGCTTTTACTATACCACCGATGCCTCCACTCAAAGCTCCTAGAGCACTAAGCCCCGCAAAGGTTGGAATAAGTGGTAAAATACCACCAACTTTTGAGGGCACGGAAAGAATTCGAGGTGATGAAATTTTAGATTTACCTCCAAACTTCTTTATTGCTTTTTTTGCACCAATCATAGCAGTTCTAATAGTATCTGTTGAATTATTGTTAGGTTTCATACTCTTTTTAGCATTATTTACAACCTTATTCAATGTGACACGTTTCTTATTCTTAGAAACTGTCTTCTTCTTCTTCTTCTTCATCTTCTTTTGCATCTTTTTCTTTGTCTTATCTTTAATTTTTAAACCCATGCCGAATTTAGATTTAACTTTCATTATGTTGGTTACCGCTAATGCAGCTGCTTTTTCACTAATGCTAGAGTCCTTGGAAAGAACTCGTTGCCACGCCTTTTCAGCTAGTATTTTGTCTGCAGAATTTCTCGCTGTTATGTTTTCCCGATCTTTCGAATATGCTATATCGTGCTCTTTGCAAGCTGCATCTAAAGAGTTTATACCTGGATCACCACGTGCCAAACGTTTTTTTAGCTTAGTACCAGGTCCACAATATTGATATCCAGGTAAATGCAGCTCAAACGGTAATTTATTGATTATATTATTAAGAAACCCTTTACCTCTACAAGAAGTTTTCTTTTTCATTATATCATGAGTAATCATTCTTTACTCAACGGTGGTTTACAACGAACTGATGGAAGTAGAATATATAAATACGGTATTTATAGTTTTTTTCTCAGTCGATTGCAAGATGCAGTTTAAAGTACAAGCTGATCAGCTCCCAATTGTAAATGTCGATAACCTCATTCAAACCGAAGACAGTGGGGTTAAGCGTCATGGGAGTCTTTTTTCGAATAGTATTCGCGCAGCTTTTTGTGGACCCTTAAATTGTGGAAAAACGAATGCTCTTCTTTCTTTGATTATACATCCAAATGGTTTAAGCTTTGAAAATATTTATTTATACTCAAAGTCATTACAACAACCAAAATATAAATTTCTAGAAAAAGTATTGAGTAATGTTGATGGAATAAAGTACTTTCCATTCAGTGAACATGAGCAAGTGGTTTCACCTAAAGATGCTGAACCCAATTCTATCTTTATTTTCGATGATATTGCTTGTGAGAAGCAGGACAATGTCAGAGCATTTTTTTGTATGGGTAGACATGTTAACGTTGACAGTTTTTACTTGTGTCAAACCTATGCCCATATTCCTAAACATCTAGTTAGAGATAATGTCAACTTACTGGTTCTTTTCAAACAGGATGATAGAAATCTTAAGCATGTTTATAATGATCATGTAAACAGGGATATGACATACACTCAATTTAGAGATGTATGTTCTACATGTTGGAATTCTGATAGATATGGGTTTGTGGTTATAGATAAAGATAGAAATTTAAATGAAGGTCGTTATAGAAAAGGTTTTGATTGCTTCATTCAGTTATAAATATCAAATGTTTCTAAACAACTACTTTAGTGCAATTTTAGACTTCAATATATGTGACGCTCCGCGAGAGAAGGGACCTATCGCCGAAAAAATCAATTTTCATTTTTTTATGCTAAAAGGTAATTTTTGAGTTGTTCTTTCAGTTCCATGTTTCAAAAATTCTTTTTTTGTAATTACACTTTTTGTTATAATGCTTCAAACCTAGACATACTAAGTATATCGCATTTTTTGATTTTTCTTTGAACGACCATCCGGTGAAATTAACAATTAATTAGTTTGATTTTTTCATGGTAATTGATAGTTTTTGAGTTGCTTTTTGAGTTCCAAAAATCAAAATTTAATTCCTGCATCTAGTTTTCTTGTTATGAAGCTTTAAACATGGGCATGTTAAGCGTCTCGATTTTTCTTCCTCCTCTTTGCCCGTCCATTCTTTAAAATTTGCTTTCTCAGCGATAGGTCCCTTCTCTCGCGGAGCGTCACATATAAACATGTTTCGAAAAGACGTGGAAAAACTTCATCAAATTGCAAAAGCAAGTGAAGCTATACGACGGAAACATCGCATACTTAAAGGTGGTAGAGAGGATGCAGAAAATATGTTAAGAGAAACTTTTCAACCATTGGTAACTCCATTAGAGAAATTAGTGAATATAACTCAAACACCTATCAAGATTGAAAATGTTAAGAAAAAAGAAGAAATAAAAGAAGAGGAAGATGATGATTTTGAAACAACTTTTAAGAGTGCTATTAGTGGAAATATACCATTCAATACATCCACTTATGATAACAGCATAGAGAGTGATTCTACAAATCAAGATTATAATAAATTGACAAATAAATTTATACAAATGCTACATAAAAATAGAAAACAGTATTTGGATATGGTTTATGGAGTACGTAAACTTCCTGATGGTACGTTTCTAATTGGTGATACACAAATAGATTTTGAGGGCCCATACATTAATCTAGTGGGAAAGAAAAAATATTCAAAAATAGATGGTCTGTTAGAACTTTTATTCAGACAAAAACCTGATGAAACTGCAATAAGTTCAAATGATTTAGAAAACTATAAAGAAATTCTCACTTCTACAAATGCACATAGAAAAAATTATAGTCCAACTAAACCTTTGCGTATGAGCATGAGTTTCAAATTCACTAAAATTATTGCAAAGCTTTTCCCAAAAACTGGAAATTCCTTAAAGAAAAAGAGTCTATTATCACAAGTTATGATAGTCAAGAGAAAGTCTTATCCAGACTACGTCTATTGGGATGATCCAAATGAACTTGTAGACCGTTTACGGTTGCTCATTGCTTCCCAACAAGCTGGTAATTCAAGTCATAACAATGAAATTATTTCGATTATTAAAGAATTACGTGAAGCTCAAATCATATATTAAGAAGGTGAAATAAAAATCAAGATCATTATCAAGTTAAACATTGATGTATTCAGATACATTAAAATTATTGAAAATGGCTGATAAAAAGTTAGTAGTAGTTACAGAATTACATAGACAAGCTAGGAGAAATTACCCACGTCGTAAAGTGCAAATGCGTGGAATAGATGAAACTTGGCAAGCAGATTTAGTTGAAATACTGCCATATTCTAAAGTTAATAAAGGTTTTAAATATATACTTACGGTTATAGATATCTTTTCCAAGTATGCATGGACTATACCTGTAAAAAGCAAAACTGGAAAAGATGTTTCAGCAGCAATGAAATCTATACTTGTGAATGGACGGATTCCAAAAAAATTGCATACTGATAGAGGCAAAGAATTTTATAATTCTCAATTTGAGAGTTTAATGAAGTCACATAAAATCAAACTTTATTCGACCTTTAGTAACTTAAAAGCTTTAATTATTGAAAGATTTAACCGGACTCTGAAAAATATGATGTGGCCACAATTCAACTTGCAAGGAAATTACAAATGGATACATATCTTACCATCACTTGTTTCGCAATATAATAATAAGATGCATCGTACTATTGGAATGAAACTAAAGGATGTCAGCAGAGAGGATGAGTCTGAACTATTGAAGCGCATCTCCAAGCAAAGGGAAATTAAACCTAAGAAGACAAAATTCAAAGTCGGTGATCGAGTTCGAGTAAGCAAGTACAAAAATGTTTTCAATAAAGGATACACACCCAACTGGACAACTGAAATATTTACCATTACTCAAATGAAACGCACAAGCCCAGTAACATACAAGCTGAAGGATTATCAGAATCAACCCATCGAAGGCGGCTTCTATGAAGAAGAGATCTCTAAAGTGAAATATCCAGATGTTTACCTCGTAGAGAAAGTTCTTAAGCAGAATAGTGATAAAATCTATGTAAAGTGGCTTGGATTTGATAATTCACACAACAGTTGGATAAACAAATCTGAATTGTAATCATATAATACAAGTTAAAGTTAACTTTTAGAAAAGTTAAAGGTAACTTTAGAAAAGTTAAAGGTAACTTTTAGAAAAGTTAAAGGTAACTTTAGAAAAGTTAAAGGTAACTTTTAGAAAAGTTAAAGGTAACTTTAGAAAAGTTAAAGGTAACTTTTAGAAAAGTTGAAGGTAACTTTTAGAAAAGTTAAAAGTAACTTTTTGAAAGTTAAAGTTAACTTTCAGAACAGTTAAATGTAACTTTTAGAAAAGTTAAAGGTAACTTTAGAAAAGTTAAAGGTAACTTTTAGAAAAGTTAAAGGTAACTTTTAGAAAAGTTAAAAGTAACTTTTTGAAAGTTAAAGTTAACTTTCAGAACAGTTAAATGTTACTTTCAAAAAAGATAATTTTATACTAAAATAATGTTAAGCTGTTTTATTCAAATAATGTTAAAGTAATGTTAAAGAAACTTTGAGGATATGTAAAACTAATGTAATAAAATGTAATATATTTAAGTTATTTTGAATAAACAATTCATAAAATAAATATTTATGTAGTATCTGTTATTAACCTTATCTCTTAGTTTCAAATAATAATTTTTAAGTAAAACAGAGTTGCAAAGCATGCATATAAAGGTTTTATTAAATGAAGTAGACAATAATTAATATAGATATAGTTTTCATTTATTGTCTTCTCGCTCTCTCTCTCTCCCTCTCATTTCTTTAAGTATTTACAAATATAAGTAATAATAAAATGTATAATAACAAAGATAATTTACAATAAATTTACAATAAATTTACAAACAGTTTGCTTGAACTAGTGTCATTTCTACATCATTAGAATCTAAATTGTTTATATTATAATGCCCCCAAGCGAGGGTGTCCGTGCTATTTTTTATTAAATATCTTTTATCATCAAACGGACTTAAAGCTATTTTTGTCTGTTTTAATGTGTGTACATTATGGAGTTTTGACCGGATACAATATTGTGTTCTAGCTAGCATTTCAACATTTTTTAAGCAGTAGACATAGTCATCAAAGGTAATTGTTTTCTTCACAACTACCTCCTTAACACCTTTAGCCTTTTTTATAAAGTCCTGATCCTCTACTCGAATGCTATACATTTTACTCCGTAAGCCAACAAATTCTGTAATAACTCTCCCACTACACTCATCTTTCATAAGACCTAAAACTTTTTTATTGACTTGCGGCATTCCATGTATATTATCAATAGGATAATCAGAAGTATCAAATTTAGAAATATCTGCTTTCATATCAGAATAGATATTTTCACATTTAACGTGATAAACAAGACAATCGGTGTCAGTATAGAGCAATTTACAGTTATCATTATACTTTTTTCGCATGTGATCGTAATGAAAATCATACATGAGTGTTTTGGAAATGTCTAAAACGCTAAGACCAATATAGATTGCTTTTATTCATAAGCACTTCCGTTTTTCTAAGTTCCACCGCAACTAAATTTTCGCTAAAGATAGCTCGCGAGTGGAAGTTAGGTATAGATATAAGAGCTTCAGCTCCATATCTACCCCCCCACTTTGTTACAAGTTTAACGTCAACTCGTTTCCGTACGTTTTCCATTGTCTTACCGTACACTGCATTATTCATTAGCTTAAATAGATTTTTTTCAAAATCATTTGTAGCGTTCGTTCGCATCATGGTATTAAAATCCACATAACTTTTCAACCAAGCAGATTGTTTGAATTGTAAAATTCTGTGAATATGTGTAAGTTTAATACCATGTGCCAAAGCTTGCTTTAGTGCACGGTAATGGATAACGTATTTTTGTTTCGGTAGAAGGGTAGTTTGTAACTTTGTCTCTTTTGATCCTGGTGATTTTAAGTGTTCTGAACAGAATGGCAGATCACTGTGATTGTTGTGTAATTCATCGGGATAGACTAAATCAACTTCTAAAATATAACCAACAGGAGCATTATCTTCAACGTTAAAATTAAAATTATTATTTACATTTGGCACCCACTTAAAACCACCGTAGGGAAGTGCTTGTATCATAGCCCAACCATACAGGTTGTTCGCATCCAAGTACATAATGTAAGTTGACTCTTCTTCTTCTTTATATTTTTCCATATACTGATTATTAGCTCTGGCATATCTATTTGAACACTGGCTTACACCACCTCTAATGCCACGTTCAATAAACATAACCATATCTATATCAGTGAGAAGTTCCAATTTTACATTACTATACTTTAACATAGCATCCCAGCTCAACCCAGGTGTTGTATAATAATGAGCTGGATCTAAACCGTACGCAATAATACACTGGTTTCTAAAATTTTTAAAAATATCTGCGAGTAGTAAAATGTCAGTTTTCATGTACAAATATACATAATCGCAGAGATTTTTGCAATTAAATGTATTCCAGACTTCTTGCGCATGTATATAATTATCATTACTTACATGCGAATCGTTTAATGTACTGTAAAATTTTTCTATTGGAGGTAATTGTGCCTCATTAAGTTTTGCTCTTCAGTCCAAATACTCGTATGGAAAAATTCCTTTTTGGGTTAACAGTTCTACGTTATTTTTAGAGTAGGTAGAAAATTCGGAATTTATTATATCATGTTGAGGAAGATAAGATGCCAATTTATCCAAAGACGATGCCATAAATTTGAATGAATCTATGAACCGAAAATTGATGATACTCCCTTGAACATGTTTGGTGAAGCTAATATATCTTTCTTTGTTAACGGGGAGGAGGTGAACTTTACCCTCAAACTCAGTGGCAATGGATTTTATAATGAAATGCGCATCGTATCCACTTAAATTGTGGAATACTACAGGAATAGTTCTTGAATCCTGATAGTTGATGTTACAATCCTGATGCGCAACCCCCCTGTACTTTCCAGTTATATGACAATGATCTTTTACTTTCACAGCCCCATGCGCGATAGACTTTTTACAGATGTGACAAATGTTAGTGCTTCGAAAAGCAGCTTGTTGACTTGCATTTAGTTTCTCCATCGGAATGGTGACCATAAATACAGTCTCAATATCCTCTGCCAACTGTTTTTACTCTTTAGCAAACCATTTTGCAGGATCTTCTTCATCCTTAGGTGATGCTTTGTATACTGATAAAGTATCATCATAACACTTTAAATAGTATCCAATGCTCAGAAGTTTATGGTTTTGAAATACTTCTGTGCAATCACCTAAGGTTGAAGATTCCGTTTCAGGAAGTAATAAACTCTCGCAGTCTGCATATATGATAAATGGAGCACGCTCCTTATTATTGAAATTCTTAAATTGAATTACGTTGTTATAAGACTGTGGTAAAATTACTTTAGTTTTATTCAATTTGTTACAATCTTCAGTATGTTCAATAAGTTTTTCTTCCCTATGAAAGTAATGCAAACAGTGATCGCAAATATACGTCTTGTGATCATGTTTAGACAATTGACTGCTTACAAGTCGCGATAAATTCTTTATCCAAACGTAATGATAGTTTAATGAAACGATTGTTTCATTAGCAGAAGCATCTTCCTCAACATTCAAACTTTCATCTATGTAATAATCTTCAATGCGTAAAAGATTCACATAAGAATCTCTTTTCTGTGATGTAAGATGTAATGGTGTTACACTAAAATCATTATTAACCTTTTGAAGACCGTATACATTGACGGAAATTGTATTTAACGTTTCGAATTTCGCATCATCATTTAGAGCTACTGGAAATTTAATCCCAGTAAAATCTAAATCATGTTTAAAATCGTCGTAAGTCATTAAACGACATGGATTAGAAGAATCTGGATGTAATGCTGATAAAATCGACCACTTGAAGCATTGATTATCATGATCATTTCTAACATTGATGCAGGCATGCTTATTTTCAATAACTTTTGGCAGACGAATGTAAGAACTAGCGCTCAAGGGGTTGAATTTATTTATATTTACATCAAGTCTATGGATGGAGTCAAGAGTCCAATTGGATTCTTTTTCCTCAAATTCCTCTATTTTTCTAAGTGTTAGTTGTTTAACATTAACATTATAAAATTCATCTAACTGAGTTGAAGGTAAAATGTCACTCGCTTTAACTGCAAAGTGTTTTAAATCAAATTCTTCTGAACCGTCAGGTAGGGTTTTCTTAAATTTGGCGTACAATACCGTGTACGTTTTTACCGGACCAAGCGTGTTCAAACAAGTCTCGACATGATTTTTGAAGAGAACGAAGGCATCGTCTAAGAACTGGTTAACATCTATATGCATTAAATTTACTATTGTTCCCGACTGTAATTGATTATTAAAGGCTGTATCCGTGTCAACCCACTTAATTGTTTCATTTGAGTGATTGAGACCGGCGCCGCTCTTCTCTAATAAATTAAAATGACATTTCAAGTAATGCACTCTGTTTAATAAATTTAAGATTTTTTGTTTCTGAGGAACCGTAAAGCTATATCTATTAAAGAATTTTTTTAAAATAGCGTATTGCTGTTTACATTTATGCTGCCATTTGAATGCACTAATAAGACGAGCGTCAGCCGGTTTGGAATTTACAGAGCATAACTTTAATTCAGCAGTGTCAATGAAATTGGCGGAACATTCACAAATTTCATCTACACTGTCAGCAGAGGCAAAACGTTTTTGTACACTGTTTCTACACCGGGGCATTTTGACAAATTTTTTTTAAATTCTGAAAAAGAAAACTGAAAAAAGCCTGAAAAAATGCTGAAAAAATGCTGAAAAAGAAGGCTGAAAGAGAAGCTGAAAAAAATAGAAGTGGAACGAGCTGCGTTGTTTTCACTAAAGTCGGGCTGAATTTTGCTAAATTTTCACACCAGAGGAAATTAGGCTCAGACTAGAACTGTGTACCTAAAACATAAGAAGAGAAAAATGTTGTAAACAATGAATTGTTATTTACTAGTAACTTTTCAAAATTATTAAAAATAGTAATACTTACGGAACTTAGTGCTGATGCCTAGTGTATTTGTATGTCCTATCCAAGTAGGCAGTGTAACAAGTGTACCTATAACAGAAGAAAAAAAACGAGGGGGGTGTTATTAACAAAAAATTGTTATTTCATTTGTAAATAAACAAAAAATTGTTATTTTATTCATAAATAAACAATTTTTTTGTTTATTTATGAATAAAATAACAATTTTTTGAATTACTTACAGAGTTTTTTATTGACAACCGTGAACCTCCTAGAGAAGTAGGCAGAAACTATGTCTGTGTATTTGTAACATTAAAAAACATTATTATAAACAACGAATTGTTATTTTACTAGTAAAATATACAAAATCTTTAAAGCTAGAAATACTTACGGAGGTGCTCTTGGAAGAGAACCTGCTGCTACAAAACTCTGAAGCGAAATAAGATTTCCCCTCTTGCGGACGCCTACACATTAGATGCTCTCCCACTCTCACAAGTCCCCCCACACTCGATAGCTCTGGGAAGCATGCGCGCAGCCTGCAGCAGCATGCCGCGCTGAGTTGCGTGGGCTGGGTCCTAGCGCCATCCACTCCCAACCACCCACTTGAGTCGCCCACTTAGGCCCGAGCGTTACAATCACCTTCCCTTGATTCCTCACGATTTTTATTATGATTTTTAAATTTTGATAACATATATGCAAAAGTGGGTGGTGTTTTGAAAATTTAAGTCCCAATACATTAGTTTCGTAGATGAGTTGTAGGTGGTGGGTGGTATTGAGAATTGAATAGAGATATTTAAAACATCAACTAGATGGGTGGCAGGCGGTGGGTGGTAGGTGGAGTGGGTGGGTGGTAGGTGGAGTGGGTGGGGTAAGAGGGGGGAGGTAGGGTAGATGCAATGAAAACATATAGTGGTGGGTGGTAAGGCCCCTCGCCTCTCGCCACCCACATTCCAACCACCCCCTACCCCCACGCGGAGTTATGGGTGGTGGGTGGTAGAGAGAAGAATGCAAATAAGGTGGGTCAGTGGTGGGTGGTAGGTAAGTTGTAGAAAAGAGTTAAAAACAATACATAGCGTATGCAAATTAGGTAGGTGGGGGTAGATAATATGCAAATTAGACAAATTGGGTGGTATTGCATACTAATGATGTGCAAATTAGTTCTTACATAACACTGTATACAAATTAGCCGCATGGGTGGTATTGCATACTAATGATATGCAAATTAGTTCTTACATAACACTTTATGCAAATTAAAAGGGTTAGCATTTTAAGTTAAACTTGGCGGGATTCGATTGCAGCGCCGTCTATCAGTAGTGACCGGTGTGCTAACTCACTGAAATCACTGTCGGTAACGTAGAACTCTCACTTACAACAGACTAAAAGCCCGCTCAAAAGTAGGGAAATCCCCGCTTCAAATACCTAAAAGTGGGGGTAATTTTAAACATACCGCGCAAAAGTGGGGGTAAAAATCCAAAATGGCGCGCTTGAAAAACCTAAAAGTGGGGGTAAAATTTAACTTCCCGCTCAAAAGTGGGAGTAAAATTTAAATCCCCGCGCAAAAGTGGGGGTAAAAATCCAAAATGGCGCGGGGAATCCCCCACACAGTGCCATCTGGTCGGTAACTAGGGTAAAACAGATTCCTACATGGTAAAAAAGATTTCTACTCGCGGCCGGTAAAACAGATTCCTGCAGGTTTCAGGTATATAAGTGAGCCAGAACCGGCATAGCTCTACTACTATTAATTAATTAATAATTCAAAAACAAAGAAAAAATACATTTTCTCTATAGCGTGTATTGGAAGTGCACATAGTAAGCTTTATTTTAAAGGAAAAAAAAAGATGTCTTTTTTCAAAAAAAGTAAAAAAAAAAATTTTTTTTAAAAAATAGGTTAAATTTTAAAAATTTTGAAAATTTTTTTGCACCATTGAAAAGAGGAGAAAGAAACCTTTCAAAAACATACAGGTCAATTTTTTTTCGATTGGTTCACTTGAGAAATTGTGCCCCATATATACCTATATATAGGGTGTCCCAAAGTTTGGACACGGATATGAATCTCAAAAATGTAAATTGCATAATTTTAAATCCCAGTGTATTTAAAATTTTGAACTCTTACCTTATTTTTATGTTGTGTATCATTAATTGTTGTAAGTTTTTTTGAAATGCCTAACCCAAAGTGTATGAATACTTGTTACAGTTTCTTTGTAAATTCAACTTGTATGCTATGCAAATTAAGAAAAAATTATTCAAAAAATTACAAGGGAAATGAGTTTAGATTAAACTTGAACTGCTAAATGCGTTATTTATTAAAAATGATATAATTTATCTTAAAAGATTTATTAAATAATTTGAGAGAAAAAACGATAGCTTCAGACAAAAATACAAATTTATTTCTTCAGATGTTAAAAATGTCGACGTTTCGAAGTCCATATGACTTCCTCTTCAGGACAATTAAAGTATAATTTTTATTATGTAAAAAATCAAGTCTGTAATACAATTATAATATACAAAAATTAGATTAAGTCAATGAAAATCAATTAAATCAAGTTGTGTTAACATTAATACACACCAGGCTCCTAAGGTGAACAGGTTTTACAAAAATGAATGCAAAATCGGCAACTAGGGTCTGATTTGTACTCATTTACACTCTCAAAATCTGTTTAGAACGAAATCCTAGCTGCTGGGTTGCGACAGAAATACACGATTATCTAAATCAGCGAAACAGAATTAGTTGATTTAAGATATTTAATAAGTTTATTTGGGGAATTTATATAAACTAACAACATCAAGCATATATAACAAAATGTTAACTTTATGCGTTATGTAATTTCATAAATTACATAAATCCATAAATTAATTACTTCATATTTAAATATGTTGCGAGGAGAATTCGACTACTTCCTTTTTTCAATTTGACAAGTATCTCTTATCTTCAACCAGGTTTATTTTGTATCGGTTTCACATTTTTTTTAAAAAATACATTATAAATTGCTTCACCAGCTTGTTCCGACCATATTCTAAGACCGCTTTTATCCAAGGAAATAAGAGACTGGGACAAGTGCTTTAAAATCACATGGATTTTTAGAGTCTCGCTAACTCCTGTTAAATAAATAAAAATACAATAAAAATAATGATATTAAATAATAATAGTAATAATAACAAAATTATAACACTACTACTGATAAATAAAAACTGCCTGTACTTTTCAAATATATTTCCAATTCCCTTACAAGTTCTTCACAATTAATATGTATATTTTCTAGTATGCAGAAAACTATTAAAACATCCTGACAAACTTTGAGAATCTGAAATTTGTGTCAAAGTTGAATATTTAAAATTAGTACCCTTCGTTTCTTCTTTAAAAGTCGTGGACAAAATTGTGAATGCTTCTGTCTGCACTAGAAATGTACATATCAATTGTAAAGATAACATGATAGGGAATTGGAAATAAGTAGTATAGCTATGAGAGAACCAGCGCACAGTTCCGATTTTCGCCACCAGGTGGCGCCCTAGTCAGTTAGCTGCAGTGGATTTTTAGCGGTTTTGTTGATAAATTACCGTCGGTCGGTAATGCAGATTTCGCGCGTGTTACCTTGTGTCGGTAATGCAGATAACTTGCTTGCTCGACGGTAAGGTAGATTTCCGAAATCGGTTACCCTTAGTCGGTATTACCATATGTCGGCATTCTCTTGGGGATTCTCCTACGTCATTTTAAATTTTTACCCTTACTTTTGCGCGGGAATTTAAAAGTTACCTCTACTTTAGGTTTTTCAAGCGGGGGATTTCTCCATAGACGGCGCTGCAATCGAATCGCACCAAGTTTAACTTAAAATCTTAACCTTTCTAATTTGCATAAACTGTGTATTGTTGTTAACTTTTACCTTAAGGCTAATTGCATGTGTTTATGACCCCATCCATCTATAGAATTTGCATAAACAATAAATTGTTGTTAACTTTTATCTTAGAAATAAGTTACATGTCTTTGGTACTACCACCCACTGTCCACCTAGTATATGTTTTCAATGTATGTATCATATGCCTAACACCCCCCCCCCCCACCACCACCAACCCACCACCCACTTAGTATATGTTTTGACAGAAACTATTCTATTCCCAACACCACCCACCTACCAAACCCAAAATGTATTGGGACTTAAATTTTCAAATATTGAGATTAGCGGGTAGATTAGGGGGTAGATTAGGGAGTGGGTCACGTTGGGCCTGACTTGACGTATGGTGCGCAACGAGATGCGCGTGGCCAATGTGAACGGATACTCAAGCGATGTATATTCGGTCTAGCTTAAAAAAGAAAGGTCCACGATCCCCCTAAAGGCCTAAGCAGATAAAAATACGCTTACGGGACCAGAGCATGAGACAGAAAAGAACAGAAACAGTCTCTGTCCTTTATTATCTCATGTCCTGCTCCCGTAACCGTATTCGTTGTGCTTTGGGCTTAAGCCAAAGGGTTTTGCTATTTTTCTCTTCCTCTATCGCTGTTAATGACGCAGGAAATAGAAAGGGACAAGGGGAGGAGGATGCAATTGTCACATCGTTTTAAAATTTACCTTCTCCTTTCAGTACAAATGTACTAAATTTTACAGTTGTAAAATACATAATTTACTCTCCACCAACAGAAAATGCATTGGAACTGTAAAAATTTAATTGTATTTTGTATTGTGACACTATGAAAATAAATCGCTTTGCGTAACACATAGTAAATTTTAACGTATTATGATGAAAATATTCGGTCCGATAAATAAATATTTCACTTATAAATTTTTTATTAGAAAGTAAAGGATTAGGTAAAGTAGTAAAAACACATTGATAGTAGTAGGGTTTATTTGAATAACACCTAGAATACATTCTACAGTTTCAATATATAAATTTAGAAAACAATTTCGAAGAGCTACTACATTCTTTACAGCTCATTTATCGAATCACATACAATGGATTGTACATGTAATTAACAATGAGTCTTTTTTAACATTCCTAAGCGCTGAGCAGTCTATATCTTCTAAATTTCATATCAACAATTATATTAAAAAAGAATTATCAAATATGCTGTAAATAATGATAAGTGTAATAATATAATGATATTATCGGTATTATAAAGCGTACAAAGCTGACCTTTTAGACATAACCTAAAAGATCCGGCCATCATATTTGTTTACATACGTCCTGGAGCTATAATGTCAAAAGCAAGTACGCATGCTTTCATAATTCGCGCCTTATTTGAAATTTTTAGAAATATATTACTATCTTTCAACATATTTATTATGATTAAATAATTTTATTTTAAGAAAAAATAAACTTCATGAAATATATTTTATACAAATAAAGTATAAATACATTTTTTAAACATGTTTAAAATTAATTTATTAAAAGCATTTCTAATCAACGCGCGTATTTTGACCAATCGCACTTATGCCTGTACTTTATGTTGTCAGCAGTCAGGTTCGCCAACCAAAAAACAAAAAATGCTGCGTTGCAGCACCTTTTTTTAATTATTCATATCCGAAAAGAATTTTATTAAAAACACTTAGGTTTCTTTTCCTTTTATACCACAATATTTCTTATGACTTTATATTTATTGTTCATAAATAAATCTATTCTAAAGAAAAAAATACTGTGGTTAAGATAGCACTATTTTATTTTGTTAAGTTGGTGTATAGTAACAGCCAAAAGTTTCTTTATTTTACTAAATGTTAAAATTATATAATATTTATATTTTATAATTATAAATTACTTTGGATAAAAGTAAAAATTGTTTTTTTTTCAGGAAAACTAATACCTAACCTTTTAAGATAACTCTTCATTAATGTTCACAAAAACACTCGATATGGGATTTACATGATAATTGTATTCAACTTTTCCAAAAGCTAACATATACTTTTCGGATAGTTAACTATAACTTTTCCGAAAGTTAACTTTAACTTTTACAAAAGTCAACATTAACTTTTCCAAAAGTTACCGTTAAATTTTTTGAAAGTTAAGTTTAACCTTTTTGAAAGTTAACTTTAACTTTTTCGAAAGTTGACTTAAATTCTTATGGGATTAACATGTTAATTGCATTTAACTTTTTCACAATTTAACTTTTTCAAAAGTTAACTTTAACTTTTCCGAATGTTAACTTTAACTTTTCCGAAAGTTAACTTTAACTTTTTCGAAAGTTAACTTTAACTTTTTCAAAAGTTAACTTACATTCTTATGGGATTTACATGTTAATTGCAATTAACTTTTTCACAATTTAACTTTTCCAGAAGTTAACTTTAACTTTTCCAAAAGTTAACTTTAACTTTTTCGAAAGTTAACTTACATTCTTATGGGATTTACATGTTAATTGCATTTAACTTTTTCACAATTTAACTTTTTTAAAAGTTAACTTTAACTTTTCCGAAAGTTAACTTTAACTTTTCCAAAAGTTAACTTTAACTTTTTCGAAAGAAATCTCTAAACAATTGGATGCTTTGTGATTACTATATAGGTTGAATATAAGTTGATTTTATAAATTCTCATTAATTCTTCAAATTGCGAATTGTAAAATTCTTTACCTTTATCAGTTTGTAATTTCTTTGGAATGCGCATTTCTCACGTAATATACGTAGAAAACGTAGAAAGCTAGGCAATTTACATGTCAAATGTATGTATAATGTATATCTAGCCAGATAACCAGCGTACAATACGTACCACCGATCCCTCCACTCAAAGCTCCTAGAGCACTAAGCCCCGCAAAGATTGTAATAAGTGGTAAAATACCACCAACTTTTGAGGGCACGGAAAGAATTCGAGGTGATGAAATTTTAGATTTACCTCCAAACTTCTTTATTGCTTTTTTTGCACCAATCATAGCAGTTCTAATAGTATCTGTTGAATTATTGTTAGGTTTCATACTCTTTTTAGCATTATTTACAACCTTATTCAATGTGACACGTTTCTTATTCTTAGAAACTGTCTTCTTCTTCTTCTTCTTCATCTTCTTTTGCATCTTTTTCTTTGTCTTATCTTTAATTTTTAAACCCATGCCGAATTTAGATTTAACTTTCATTATGTTGGTTACCGCTAATGCAGCTGCTTTTTCACTAATGCTAGAGTCCTTGGAAAGAACTCGTTGCCACGCCTTTTCAGCTAGTATTTTGTCTGCAGAATTTCTCGCTGTTATGTTTTCCCGATCTTTCGAATATGCTATATCGTGCTCTTTGCAAGCTGCATCTAAAGAGTTTATACCTGGATCACCACGTGCCAAACGTTTTTTTAGCTTAGTACCAGGTCCACAATATTGATATCCAGGTAAATGCAGCTCAAACGGTAATTTATTGATTATATTATTAAGAAACCCTTTACCTCTACAAGAAGTTTTCTTTTTCATTATATCATGAGTAATCATTCTTTACTCAACGGTGGTTTACAACGAACTGATGGAAGTAGAATATATAAATACGGTATTTATAGTTTTTTTCTCAGTCGATTGCAAGATGCAGTTTAAAGTACAAGCTGATCAGCTCCCAATTGTAAATGTCGATAACCTCATTCAAACCGAAGACAGTGGGGTTAAGCGTCATGGGAGTCTTTTTTCGAATAGTATTCGCGCAGCTTTTTGTGGACCCTTAAATTGTGGAAAAACGAATGCTCTTCTTTCTTTGATTATACATCCAAATGGTTTAAGCTTTGAAAATATTTATTTATACTCAAAGTCATTACAACAACCAAAATATAAATTTCTAGAAAAAGTATTGAGTAATGTTGATGGAATAAAGTACTTTCCATTCAGTGAACATGAGCAAGTGGTTTCACCTAAAGATGCTGAACCCAATTCTATCTTTATTTTCGATGATATTGCTTGTGAGAAGCAGGACAATGTCAGAGCATTTTTTTGTATGGGTAGACATGTTAACGTTGACAGTTTTTACTTGTGTCAAACCTATGCCCATATTCCTAAACATCTAGTTAGAGATAATGTCAACTTACTGGTTCTTTTCAAACAGGATGATAGAAATCTTAAGCATGTTTATAATGATCATGTAAACAGGGATATGACATACACTCAATTTAGAGATGTATGTTCTACATGTTGGAATTCTGATAGATATGGGTTTGTGGTTATAGATAAAGATAGAAATTTAAATGAAGGTCGTTATAGAAAAGGTTTTGATTGCTTCATTCAGTTATAAATATCAAATGTTTCTAAACAACTACTTTAGTGCAATTTTAGACTTCAATATATGTGACGCTCCGCGAGAGAAGGGACCTATCGCCGAAAAAATCAATTTTCATTTTTTTATGCTAAAAGGTAATTTTTGAGTTGTTCTTTCAGTTCCATGTTTCAAAAATTCTTTTTTTGTAATTACACTTTTTGTTATAATGCTTCAAACCTAGACATACTAAGTATATCGCATTTTTTGATTTTTCTTTGAACGACCATCCGGTGAAATTAACAATTAATTAGTTTGATTTTTTCATGGTAATTGATAGTTTTTGAGTTGCTTTTTGAGTTCCAAAAATCAAAATTTAATTCCTGCATCTAGTTTTCTTGTTATGAAGCTTTAAACATGGGCATGTTAAGCGTCTCGATTTTTCTTCCTCCTCTTTGCCCGTCCATTCTTTAAAATTTGCTTTCTCAGCGATAGGTCCCTTCTCTCGCGGAGCGTCACATATAAACATGTTTCGAAAAGACGTGGAAAAACTTCATCAAATTGCAAAAGCAAGTGAAGCTATACGACGGAAACATCGCATACTTAAAGGTGGTAGAGAGGATGCAGAAAATATGTTAAGAGAAACTTTTCAACCATTGGTAACTCCATTAGAGAAATTAGTGAATATAACTCAAACACCTATCAAGATTGAAAATGTTAAGAAAAAAGAAGAAATAAAAGAAGAGGAAGATGATGATTTTGAAACAACTTTTAAGAGTGCTATTAGTGGAAATATACCATTCAATACATCCACTTATGATAACAGCATAGAGAGTGATTCTACAAATCAAGATTATAATAAATTGACAAATAAATTTATACAAATGCTACATAAAAATAGAAAACAGTATTTGGATATGGTTTATGGAGTACGTAAACTTCCTGATGGTACGTTTCTAATTGGTGATACACAAATAGATTTTGAGGGCCCATACATTAATCTAGTGGGAAAGAAAAAATATTCAAAAATAGATGGTCTGTTAGAACTTTTATTCAGACAAAAACCTGATGAAACTGCAATAAGTTCAAATGATTTAGAAAACTATAAAGAAATTCTCACTTCTACAAATGCACATAGAAAAAATTATAGTCCAACTAAACCTTTGCGTATGAGCATGAGTTTCAAATTCACTAAAATTATTGCAAAGCTTTTCCCAAAAACTGGAAATTCCTTAAAGAAAAAGAGTCTATTATCACAAGTTATGATAGTCAAGAGAAAGTCTTATCCAGACTACGTCTATTGGGATGATCCAAATGAACTTGTAGACCGTTTACGGTTGCTCATTGCTTCCCAACAAGCTGGTAATTCAAGTCATAACAATGAAATTATTTCGATTATTGAAGAATTACGTGAAGCTCAAATCATATATTAAGAAGGTGAAATAAAAATCAAGATCATTATCAAGTTAAACATTGATGTATTCAGATACATTAAAATTATTGAAAATGGCTGATAAAAAGTTAGTAGTAGTTACAGAATTACATAGACAAGCTAGGAGAAATTACCCACGTCGTAAAGTGCAAATGCGTGGAATAGATGAAACTTGGCAAGCAGATTTAGTTGAAATACTGCCATATTCTAAAGTTAATAAAGGTTTTAAATATATACTTACGGTTATAGATATCTTTTCCAAGTATGCATGGACTATACCTGTAAAAAGCAAAACTGGAAAAGATGTTTCAGCAGCAATGAAATCTATACTTGTGAATGGACGGATTCCAAAAAAATTGCATACTGATAGAGGCAAAGAATTTTATAATTCTCAATTTGAGAGTTTAATGAAGTCACATAAAATCAAACTTTATTCGACCTTTAGTAACTTAAAAGCTTTAATTATTGAAAGATTTAACCGGACTCTGAAAAATATGATGTGGCCACAATTCAACTTGCAAGGAAATTACAAATGGATACATATCTTACCATCACTTGTTTCGCAATATAATAATAAGATGCATCGTACTATTGGAATGAAACTAAAGGATGTCAGCAGAGAGGATGAGTCTGAACTATTGAAGCGCATCTCCAAGCAAAGGGAAATTAAACCTAAGAAGACAAAATTCAAAGTCGGTGATCGAGTTCGAGTAAGCAAGTACAAAAATGTTTTCAATAAAGGATACACACCCAACTGGACAACTGAAATATTTACCATTACTCAAATGAAACGCACAAGCCCAGTAACATACAAGCTGAAGGATTATCAGAATCAACCCATCGAAGGCGGCTTCTATGAAGAAGAGATCTCTAAAGTGAAATATCCAGATGTTTACCTCGTAGAGAAAGTTCTTAAGCAGAATAGTGATAAAATCTATGTAAAGTGGCTTGGATTTGATAATTCACACAACAGTTGGATAAACAAATCTGAATTGTAATCATATAATACAAGTTAAAGTTAACTTTTAGAAAAGTTAAAGGTAACTTTAGAAAAGTTAAAGGTAACTTTTAGAAAAGTTAAAGGTAACTTTAGAAAAGTTAAAGGTAACTTTTAGAAAAGTTAAAGGTAACTTTAGAAAAGTTAAAGGTAACTTTTAGAAAAGTTGAAGGTAACTTTTAGAAAAGTTAAAAGTAACTTTTTGAAAGTTAAAGTTAACTTTCAGAACAGTTAAATGTAACTTTTAGAAAAGTTAAAGGTAACTTTAGAAAAGTTAAAGGTAACTTTTAGAAAAGTTAAAGGTAACTTTTAGAAAAGTTAAAAGTAACTTTTTGAAAGTTAAAGTTAACTTTCAGAACAGTTAAATGTTACTTTCAAAAAAGATAATTTTATACTAAAATAATGTTAAGCTGTTTTATTCAAATAATGTTAAAGTAATGTTAAAGAAACTTTGAGGATATGTAAAACTAATGTAATAAAATGTAATATATTTAAGTTATTTTGAATAAACAATTCATAAAATAAATATTTATGTAGTATCTGTTATTAACCTTATCTCTTAGTTTCAAATAATAATTTTTAAGTAAAACAGAGTTGCAAAGCATGCATATAAAGGTTTTATTAAATGAAGTAGACAATAATTAATATAGATATAGTTTTCATTTATTGTCTTCTCGCTCTCTCTCTCTCCCTCTCATTTCTTTAAGTATTTACAAATATAAGTAATAATAAAATGTATAATAACAAAGATAATTTACAATAAATTTACAATAAATTTACAAACAGTTTGCTTGAACTAGTGTCATTTCTACATCATTAGAATCTAAATTGTTTATATTATAATGCCCCCAAGCGAGGGTGTCCGTGCTATTTTTTATTAAATATCTTTTATCATCAAACGGACTTAAAGCTATTTTTGTCTGTTTTAATGTGTGTACATTATGGAGTTTTGACCGGATACAATATTGTGTTCTAGCTAGCATTTCAACATTTTTAAAGCAGTAGACATAGTCATCAAAGGTAATTGTTTTCTTCACAACTACCTCCTTAACACCTTTAGCCTTTTTTATAAAGTCCTGATCCTCTACTCGAATGCTATACATTTTACTCCGTAAGCCAACAAATTCTGTAATAACTCTCCCACTACACTCATCTTTCATAAGACCTAAAACTTTTTTATTGACTTGCGGCATTCCATGTATATTATCAATAGGATAATCAGAAGTATCAAATTTAGAAATATCTGCTTTCATATCAGAATAGATATTTTCACATTTAACGTGATAAACAAGACAATCGGTGTCAGTATAGAGCAATTTACAGTTATCATTATACTTTTTTCGCATGTGATCGTAATGAAAATCATACATGAGTGTTTTGGAAATGTCTAAAACGCTAAGACCAATATAGATTGCTTTTATTCATAAGCACTTCCGTTTTTCTAAGTTCCACCGCAACTAAATTTTCGCTAAAGATAGCTCGCGAGTGGAAGTTAGGTATAGATATAAGAGCTTCAGCTCCATATCTACCCCCCCACTTTGTTACAAGTTTAACGTCAACTCGTTTCCGTACGTTTTCCATTGTCTTACCGTACACTGCATTATTCATTAGCTTAAATAGATTTTTTTCAAAATCATTTGTAGCGTTCGTTCGCATCATGGTATTAAAATCCACATAACTTTTCAACCAAGCAGATTGTTTGAATTGTAAAATTCTGTGAATATGTGTAAGTTTAATACCATGTGCCAAAGCTTGCTTTAGTGCACGGTAATGGATAACGTATTTTTGTTTCGGTAGAAGGGTAGTTTGTAACTTTGTCTCTTTTGATCCTGGTGATTTTAAGTGTTCTGAACAGAATGGCAGATCACTGTGATTGTTGTGTAATTCATCGGGATAGACTAAATCAACTTCTAAAATATAACCAACAGGAGCATCATCTTCAACGTTAAAATTAAAATTATTATTTACATTTGGCACCCACTTAAAACCACCGTAGGGAAGTGCTTGTATCATAGCCCAACCATACAGGTTGTTCGCATCCAAGTACATAATGTAAGTTGACTTTTCTTCTTCTTTATATTTTTCCATATACTGATTATTAGCTCTGGCATATCTATTTGAACACTGGCTTACACCACCTCTAATGCCACGTTCAATAAACATAACCATATCTATATCAGTGAGAAGTTCCAATTTTACATTACTATACTTTAACATAGCATCCCAGCTCAACCCAGGTGTTGTATAATAATGAGCTGGATCTAAACCGTACGCAATAATACACTGGTTTCTAAAATTTTTAAAAATATCTGCGAGTAGTAAAATGTCAGTTTTCATGTACAAATATACATAATCGCAGAGATTTTTGCAATTAAATGTATTCCAGACTTCTTGCGCATGTATATAATTATCATTACTTACATGCGAATCGTTTAATGTACTGTAAAATTTTTCTATTGGAGGTAATTGTGCCTCATTAAGTTTTGCTCTTCAGTCCAAATACTCGTATGGAAAAATTCCTTTTTGGGTTAACAGTTCTACGTTATTTTTAGAGTAGGTAGAAAATTCGGAATTTATTATATCATGTTGAGGAAGATAAGATGCCAATTTATCCAAAGACGATGCCATAAATTTGAATGAATCTATGAACCGAAAATTGATGATACTCCCTTGAACATGTTTGGTGAAGCTAATATATCTTTCTTTGTTAACGGGGAGGAGGTGAACTTTACCCTCAAACTCAGTGGCAATGGATTTTATAATGAAATGCGCATCGTATCCACTTAAATTGTGGAATACTACAGGAATAGTTCTTGAATCCTGATAGTTGATGTTACAATCCTGATGCGCAACCCCCCTGTACTTTCCAGTTATATGACAATGATCTTTTACTTTCACAGCCCCATGCGCGATAGACTTTTTACAGATGTGACAAATGTTAGTGCTTCGAAAAGCAGCTTGTTGACTTGCATTTAGTTTCTCCATCGGAATGGTGACCATAAATACAGTCTCAATATCCTCTGCCAACTGTTTTTACTCTTTAGCAAACCATTTTGCAGGATCTTCTTCATCCTTAGGTGATGCTTTGTATACTGATAAAGTATCATCATAACACTTTAAATAGTATCCAATGCTCAGAAGTTTATGGTTTTGAAATACTTCTGTGCAATCACCTAAGGTTGAAGATTCCGTTTCAGGAAGTAATAAACTCTCGCAGTCTGCATATATGATAAATGGAGCACGCTCCTTATTATTGAAATTCTTAAATTGAATTACGTTGTTATAAGACTGTGGTAAAATTACTTTAGTTTTATTCAATTTGTTACAATCTTCAGTATGTTCAATAAGTTTTTCTTCCCTATGAAAGTAATGCAAACAGTGATCGCAAATATACGTCTTGTGATCATGTTTAGACAATTGACTGCTTACAAGTCGCGATAAATTCTTTATCCAAACGTAATGATAGTTTAATGAAACGATTGTTTCATTAGCAGAAGCATCTTCCTCAACATTCAAACTTTCATCTATGTAATAATCTTCAATGCGTAAAAGATTCACATAAGAATCTCTTTTCTGTGATGTAAGATGTAATGGTGTTACACTAAAATCATTATTAACCTTTTGAAGACCGTATACATTGACGGAAATTGTATTTAACGTTTCGAATTTCGCATCATCATTTAGAGCTACTGGAAATTTAATCCCAGTAAAATCTAAATCATGTTTAAAATCGTCGTAAGTCATTAAACGACATGGATTAGAAGAATCTGGATGTAATGCTGATAAAATCGACCACTTGAAGCATTGATTATCATGATCATTTCTAACATTGATGCAGGCATGCTTATTTTCAATAACTTTTGGCAGACGAATGTAAGAACTAGCGCTCAAGGGGTTGAATTTATTTATATTTACATCAAGTCTATGGATGGAGTCAAGAGTCCAATTGGATTCTTTTTCCTCAAATTCCTCCATTTTTCTAAGTGTTAGTTGTTTAACATTAACATTATAAAATTCATCTAACTGAGTTGAAGGTAAAATGTCACTCGCTTTAACTGCAAAGTGTTTTAAATCAAATTCTTCTGAACCGTCAGGTAGGGTTTTCTTAAATTTGGCGTACAATACCGTGTACGTTTTTACCGGACCAAGCGTGTTCAAACAAGTCTCGACATGATTTTTGAAGAGAACGAAGGCATCGTCTAAGAACTGGTTAACATCTATATGCATTAAATTTACTATTGTTCCCGACTGTAATTGATTATTAAAGGCTGTATCCGTGTCAACCCACTTAATTGTTTCATTTGAGTGATTGAGACCGGCGCCGCTCTTCTCTAATAAATTAAAATGACATTTCAAGTAATGCACTCTGTTTAATAAATTTAAGATTTTTTGTTTCTGAGGAACCGTAAAGCTATATCTATTAAAGAATTTTTTTAAAATAGCGTATTGCTGTTTACATTTATGCTGCCATTTGAATGCACTAATAAGACGAGCGTCAGCCGGTTTGGAATTTACAGAGCATAACTTTAATTCAGCAGTGTCAATGAAATTGGCGGAACATTCACAAATTTCATCTACACTGTCAGCAGAGGCAAAACGTTTTTGTACACTGTTTCTACACCGGGGCATTTTGACAAATTTTTTTTAAATTCTGAAAAAGAAAACTGAAAAAAGCCTGAAAAAATGCTGAAAAAATGCTGAAAAAGAAGGCTGAAAGAGAAGCTGAAAAAAATAGAAGTGGAACGAGCTGCGTTGTTTTCACTAAAGTCGGGCTGAATTTTGCTAAATTTTCACACCAGAGGAAATTAGGCTCAGACTAGAACTGTGTACCTAAAACATAAGAAGAGAAAAATGTTGTAAACAATGAATTGTTATTTACTAGTAACTTTTCAAAATTATTAAAAATAGTAATACTTACGGAACTTAGTGCTGATGCCTAGTGTATTTGTATGTCCTATCCAAGTAGGCAGTGTAACAAGTGTACCTATAACAGAAGAAAAAAAACGAGGGGGGTGTTATTAACAAAAAATTGTTATTTCATTTGTAAATAAACAAAAAATTGTTATTTTATTCATAAATAAACAATTTTTTTGTTTATTTATGAATAAAATAACAATTTTTTGAATTACTTACAGAGTTTTTTATTGACAACCGTGAACCTCCTAGAGAAGTAGGCAGAAACTATGTCTGTGTATTTGTAACATTAAAAAACATTATTATAAACAACGAATTGTTATTTTACTAGTAAAATATACAAAATCTTTAAAGCTAGAAATACTTACGGAGGTGCTCTTGGAAGAGAACCTGCTGCTACAAAACTCTGAAGCGAAATAAGATTTCCCCTCTTGCGGACGCCTACACATTAGATGCTCTCCCACTCTCACAAGTCCCCCCACACTCGATAGCTCTGGGAAGCATGCGCGCAGCCTGCAGCAGCATGCCACGCTGAGTTGCGTGGGCTGGGTCCTAGCGCCATCCACTCCCAACCACCCACTTGAGTCGCCCACTTAGGCCCGAGCGTTACAATCACCTTCCCTTGATTCCTCACGATTTTTATTATGATTTTTAAATTTTGATAACATATATGCAAAAGTGGGTGGTGTTTTGAAAATTTAAGTCCCAATACATTAGTTTCGTAGATGAGTTGTAGGTGGTGGGTGGTATTGAGAATTGAATAGAGATATTTAAAACATCAACTAGATGGGTGGCAGGCGGTGGGTGGTAGGTGGAGTGGGTGGGTGGTAGGTGGAGTGGGTGGGGTAAGAGGGGGGAGGTAGGGTAGATGCAATGAAAACATATAGTGGTGGGTGGTAAGGCCCCTCGCCTCTCGCCACCCACATTCCAACCACCCCCTACCCCCACGCGGAGTTATGGGTGGTGGGTGGTAGTGAGAAGAATGCAAATAAGGTGGGTCAGTGGTGGGTGGTAGGTAAGTTGTAGAAAAGAGTTAAAAACAATACATAGCGTATGCAAATTAGGTAGGTGGGGGTAGATAATATGCAAATTAGACAAATTGGGTGGTATTGCATACTAATGATGTGCAAATTAGTTCTTACATAACACTGTATACAAATTAGCCGCATGGGTGGTATTGCATACTAATGATATGCAAATTAGTTCTTACATAACACTTTATGCAAATTAAAAGGGTTAGCATTTTAAGTTAAACTTGGCGGGATTCGATTGCAGCGCCGTCTATCAGTAGTGACCGGTGTGCTAACTCACTGAAATCACTGTCGGTAACGTAGAACTCTCACTTACAACAGACTAAAAGCCCGCTCAAAAGTAGGGAAATCCCCGCTTCAAATACCTAAAAGTGGGGGTAATTTTAAACATACCGCGCAAAAGTGGGGGTAAAAATCCAAAATGGCGCGCTTGAAAAACCTAAAAGTGGGGGTAAAATTTAACTTCCCGCTCAAAAGTGGGAGTAAAATTTAAATCCCCGCGCAAAAGTGGGGGTAAAAATCCAAAATGGCGCGGGGAATCCCCCACACAGTGCCATCTGGTCGGTAACTAGGGTAAAACAGATTCCTACATGGTAAAAAAGATTTCTACTCGCGGCCGGTAAAACAGATTCCTGCAGGTTTCAGGTATATAAGTGAGCCAGAACCGGCATAGCTCTACTACTATTAATTAATTAATAATTCAAAAACAAAGAAAAAATACATTTTCTCTATAGCGTGTATTGGAAGTGCACATAGTAAGCTTTATTTTAAAGGAAAAAAAAAGATGTCTTTTTTCAAAAAAAGTAAAAAAAAAAATTTTTTTTAAAAAATAGGTTAAATTTTAAAAATTTTGAAAATTTTTTTGCACCATTGAAAAGAGGAGAAAGAAACCTTTCAAAAACATACAGGTCAATTTTTTTTCGATTGGTTCACTTGAGAAATTGTGCCCCATATATACCTATATATAGGGTGTCCCAAAGTTTGGACACGGATATGAATCTCAAAAATGTAAATTGCATAATTTTAAATCCCAGTGTATTTAAAATTTTGAACTCTTACCTTATTTTTATGTTGTGTATCATTAATTGTTGTAAGTTTTTTTGAAATGCCTAACCCAAAGTGTATGAATACTTGTTACAGTTTCTTTGTAAATTCAACTTGTATGCTATGCAAATTAAGAAAAAATTATTCAAAAAATTACAAGGGAAATGAGTTTAGATTAAACTTGAACTGCTAAATGCGTTATTTATTAAAAATGATATAATTTATCTTAAAAGATTTATTAAATAATTTGAGAGAAAAAACGATAGCTTCAGACAAAAATACAAATTTATTTCTTCAGATGTTAAAAATGTCGACGTTTCGAAGTCCATATGACTTCCTCTTCAGGACAATTAAAGTATAATTTTTATTATGTAAAAAATCAAGTCTGTAATACAATTATAATATACAAAAATTAGATTAAGTCAATGAAAATCAATTAAATCAAGTTGTGTTAACATTAATACACACCAGGCTCCTAAGGTGAACAGGTTTTACAAAAATGAATGCAAAATCGGCAACTAGGGTCTGATTTGTACTCATTTACACTCTCAAAATCTGTTTAGAACGAAATCCTAGCTGCTGGGTTGCGACAGAAATACACGATTATCTAAATCAGCGAAACAGAATTAGTTGATTTAAGATATTTAATAAGTTTATTTGGGGAATTTATATAAACTAACAACATCAAGCATATATAACAAAATGTTAACTTTATGCGTTATGTAATTTCATAAATTACATAAATCCATAAATTAATTACTTCATATTTAAATATGTTGCGAGGAGAATTCGACTACTTCCTTTTTTCAATTTGACAAGTATCTCTTATCTTCAACCAGGTTTATTTTGTATCGGTTTCACATTTTTTTTAAAAAATACATTATAAATTGCTTCACCAGCTTGTTCCGACCATATTCTAAGACCGCTTTTATCCAAGGAAATAAGAGACTGGGACAAGTGCTTTAAAATCACATGGATTTTTAGAGTCTCGCTAACTCCTGTTAAATAAATAAAAATACAATAAAAATAATGATATTAAATAATAATAGTAATAATAACAAAATTATAACACTACTACTGATAAATAAAAACTGCCTGTACTTTTCAAATATATTTCCAATTCCCTTACAAGTTCTTCACAATTAATATGTATATTTTCTAGTATGCAGAAAACTATTAAAACATCCTGACAAACTTTGAGAATCTGAAATTTGTGTCAAAGTTGAATATTTAAAATTAGTACCCTTCGTTTCTTCTTTAAAAGTCGTGGACAAAATTGTGAATGCTTCTGTCTGCACTAGAAATGTACATATCAATTGTAAAGATAACATGATAGGGAATTGGAAATAAGTAGTATAGCTATGAGAGAACCAGCGCACAGTTCCGATTTTCGCCACCAGGTGGCGCCCTAGTCAGTTAGCTGCAGTGGATTTTTAGCGGTTTTGTTGATAAATTACCGTCGGTCGGTAATGCAGATTTCGCGCGTGTTACCTTGTGTCGGTAATGCAGATAACTTGCTTGCTCGACGGTAAGGTAGATTTCCGAAATCGGTTACCCTTAGTCGGTATTACCATATGTCGGCATTCTCTTGGGGATTCTCCTACGTCATTTTAAATTTTTACCCTTACTTTTGCGCGGGAATTTAAAAGTTACCTCTACTTTAGGTTTTTCAAGCGGGGGATTTCTCCATAGACGGCGCTGCAATCGAATCGCACCAAGTTTAACTTAAAATCTTAACCTTTCTAATTTGCATAAACTGTGTATTGTTGTTAACTTTTACCTTAAGGCTAATTGCATGTGTTTATGACCCCATCCATCTATAGAATTTGCATAAACAATAAATTGTTGTTAACTTTTATCTTAGAAATAAGTTACATGTCTTTGGTACTACCACCCACTGTCCACCTAGTATATGTTTTCAATGTATGTATCATATGCCTAACACCCCCCCCCCCCCCACCACCACCAACCCACCACCCACTTAGTATATGTTTTGACAGAAACTATTCTATTCCCAACACCACCCACCTACCAAACCCAAAATGTATTGGGACTTAAATTTTCAAATATTGAGATTAGCGGGTAGATTAGGGGGTAGATTAGGGAGTGGGTCACGTTGGGCCTGACTTGACGTATGGTGCGCAACGAGATGCGCGTGGCCAATGTGAACGGATACTCAAGCGATGTATATTCGGTCTAGCTTAAAAAAGAAAGGTCCACGATCCCCCTAAAGGCCTAAGCAGATAAAAATACGCTTACGGGACCAGAGCATGAGACAGAAAAGAACAGAAACAGTCTCTGTCCTTTATTATCTCATGTCCTGCTCCCGTAACCGTATTCGTTGTGCTTTGGGCTTAAGCCAAAGGGTTTTGCTATTTTTCTCTTCCTCTATCGCTGTTAATGACGCAGGAAATAGAAAGGGACAAGGGGAGGAGGATGCAATTGTCACATCGTTTTAAAATTTACCTTCTCCTTTCAGTACAAATGTACTAAATTTTACAGTTGTAAAATACATAATTTACTCTCCACCAACAGAAAATGCATTGGAACTGTAAAAATTTAATTGTATTTTGTATTGTGACACTATGAAAATAAATCGCTTTGCGTAACACATAGTAAATTTTAACGTATTATGATGAAAATATTCGGTCCGATAAATAAATATTTCACTTATAAATTTTTTATTAGAAAGTAAAGGATTAGGTAAAGTAGTAAAAACACATTGATAGTAGTAGGGTTTATTTGAATAACACCTAGAATACATTCTACAGTTTCAATATATAAATTTAGAAAACAATTTCGAAGAGCTACTACATTCTTTACAGCTCATTTATCGAATCACATACAATGGATTGTACATGTAATTAACAATGAGTCTTTTTTAACATTCCTAAGCGCTGAGCAGTCTATATCTTCTAAATTTCATATCAACAATTATATTAAAAAAGAATTATCAAATATGCTGTAAATAATGATAAGTGTAATAATATAATGATATTATCGGTATTATAAAGCGTACAAAGCTGACCTTTTAGACATAACCTAAAAGATCCGGCCATCATATTTGTTTACATACGTCCTGGAGCTATAATGTCAAAAGCAAGTACGCATGCTTTCATAATTCGCGCCTTATTTGAAATTTTTAGAAATATATTACTATCTTTCAACATATTTATTATGATTAAATAATTTTATTTTAAGAAAAAATAAACTTCATGAAATATATTTTATACAAATAAAGTATAAATACATTTTTTAAACATGTTTAAAATTAATTTATTAAAAGCATTTCTAATCAACGCGCGTATTTTGACCAATCGCACTTATGCCTGTACTTTATGTTGTCAGCAGTCAGGTTCGCCAACCAAAAAACAAAAAATGCTGCGTTGCAGCACCTTTTTTTAATTATTCATATCCGAAAAGAATTTTATTAAAAACACTTAGGTTTCTTTTCCTTTTATACCACAATATTTCTTATGACTTTATATTTATTGTTCATAAATAAATCTATTCTAAAGAAAAAAATACTGTGGTTAAGATAGCACTATTTTATTTTGTTAAGTTGGTGTATAGTAACAGCCAAAAGTTTCTTTATTTTACTAAATGTTAAAATTATATAATATTTATATTTTATAATT
Source organism: Ganaspis brasiliensis (assembly GCA_037103525.1). Taxonomy (NCBI): domain Eukaryota; kingdom Metazoa; phylum Arthropoda; class Insecta; order Hymenoptera; family Figitidae; genus Ganaspis; species Ganaspis brasiliensis. The sequence goes on from JAZKLR010000652.1 coordinate 721,843, forward strand.
ATAAATTACTTTGGATAAAAGTAAAAATTGTTTTTTTTTCAGGAAAACTAATACCTAACCTTTTAAGATAACTCTTCATTAATGTTCACAAAAACACTCGATATGGGATTTACATGATAATTGTATTCAACTTTTCCAAAAGCTAACATATACTTTTCGGATAGTTAACTATAACTTTTCCGAAAGTTAACTTTAACTTTTACAAAAGTCAACATTAACTTTTCCAAAAGTTACCGTTAAATTTTTTGAAAGTTAAGTTTAACCTTTTTGAAAGTTAACTTTAACTTTTTCGAAAGTTGACTTAAATTCTTATGGGATTAACATGTTAATTGCATTTAACTTTTTCACAATTTAACTTTTTCAAAAGTTAACTTTAACTTTTCCGAATGTTAACTTTAACTTTTCCGAAAGTTAACTTTAACTTTTTCGAAAGTTAACTTTAACTTTTTCAAAAGTTAACTTACATTCTTATGGGATTTACATGTTAATTGCAATTAACTTTTTCACAATTTAACTTTTCCAGAAGTTAACTTTAACTTTTCCAAAAGTTAACTTTAACTTTTTCGAAAGTTAACTTACATTCTTATGGGATTTACATGTTAATTGCATTTAACTTTTTCACAATTTAACTTTTTTAAAAGTTAACTTTAACTTTTCCGAAAGTTAACTTTAACTTTTCCAAAAGTTAACTTTAACTTTTTCGAAAGAAATCTCTAAACAATTGGATGCTTTGTGATTACTATATAGGTTGAATATAAGTTGATTTTATAAATTCTCATTAATTCTTCAAATTGCGAATTGTAAAATTCTTTACCTTTATCAGTTTGTAATTTCTTTGGAATGCGCATTTCTCACGTAATATACGTAGAAAACGTAGAAAGCTAGGCAATTTACATGTCAAATGTATGTATAATGTATATCTAGCCAGATAACCAGCGTACAATACGTACCATTGCATTATACTACTACTATACGAGTATAATGATACTGATTTTTCAAGTACTGATTCTAAACTGGTATAGTGCCAGTATGTATGTACCTTTTTATTACATTTGTATGACGTACTTGTATTGTACTAGTATTACACTTGTATGTAATTCATAGAAACTTTAAGATTTTCAGTTAGTACGCGTACTAAATAAATATGGAGTCATACCAAAGTCGTACTAATCTAGCATCTTGAAAAATAATTTGGAAATTTGAGTACATAGTAAGATTATAATCCAAGTACAGGGCCAGTACATCATACTGTTGAAAAAAAAAGAGTGGGGGAGACCGAGGAGGAAAGTAACAGAGGTGGAAAGTAACAACGCTTATAACTTCTAAACCAATCAGCGAAGAGACATGGTCCCAAAAGTAATTTTTTGTTCAGTTTTACCCCCTCTACCTTCCCCATATCATGCGCGAGCTGGTTTGGGAACCGTATGTCTGATATTGACATGTTGTGCAAAAATTACGATAAAAGTAAGTTTTTGCCTAAATTTTTAAAATATCATATTTCTTTGATTTTATAGATATTTCGTGCTTTTCATAATTTTAAAGCTTAATTATCTACCTTTAGGTTGTACTTGTGTATAATTAAAAAATATAAAATACTTTTGTGTAATTTAAACTTGTTTTCTGAGATCCAAGGAAAAGAGGGGTGAGGTGGAAAGTAACACGTTGTTACTTTTCTCCTCACCCCATGCTTTATTTTTTTAAAAAGCTTGATTACAAAAAAGTGTAAAAATATGTGCCAATTATGTACAAAATGTAGTTAATATTACTTTGTCTTTTTTATATGTTCATAATAAAAATAATTTTAATTAACAGCAGTTTTATATTTGAAATGTTAGCCTTAATTTTAAGTGTTACTTTCCTCCTTCGTGCTGTTACTTTCCATCTCAAGGGTAAGGAGGAAAGTAACAAACAAAGAGCTGATTAAAAAGACCTGCTGTTGACTATCTAATTATTATTTATGTTTAATTACAATTTTATTTAATAGGTGAAGGTCCAAGCTTTCGATTAGTATGATTACAGAACTTATCCGACAAATAGTTTTGATGTTATCATCAAAAAACTGATTTTTGTTACTTTCCTCCTCTCCCCTATGCACATACTGGCACTGTACCAGTTTAATGCAAGTAACTAAACGTGATTAAATGTACCTGAACTGATCTATGCCACATTATGTAGAAATGTAGAAAGGTAAATTACATAGGTAATATACGTTAATGAGGAATCGGACAAACATTAAAAATGTCAGAAATTTTTTAAATTTTGAGAAATGATATTATTTGGTACAACAAAAAAGCATGCAAAATTTGAAAATTTTTTGCTAAATAATTTAGAAGTTAAAAAAATTATTTATTTATCATGGTCTCTTATGAAGAAACGGTAACCAAGGTACTTTGAAAGTAAATTTCTAATAGATATCTAATAGATGAATATTTCAGGTTTAATAAATCAAAAAACTTTGGTCACCATACCGATCATTTAAAAGCAAAAATGTTAAAAATACTAAAAAATTCTCAAGCGCGCTAAATTCAAAGTCATTCATATTAAAGTTTTTTCAATTCACTTACAGATTGTCTATTATTATTTATTTATAAATATTTAAATATTATTCCACTTATAAATTTCTGTATAGGCATGCTCAAACGCTGCTACCAGCCTTCGAAAAATAAGACTTAGATATGCCTTGCTGTTACGCTTTTTAGGTTACTTTGAAATTAAAAATAATAACACTTATATTTCACTAAAATAAATCTGATTATTGTATATTACGATACATTTTAGTTTATTAAATATTAAAATACGCTATTTACCATTAAGTTAAAAATAAATATGGAAATAAGTCGCCCTGAACTTTTCTAAAAAATGACTTTAACTTTTCCTAAAGTTACCTTGAACTTTTCTGAAATACATGTAAAATTAAGTTATACATATAAAGTTAAGCTTTTTTTTAACGCTTTACGTTATTAGCAGTGACATGGTCGATCTTGCACTAACTTGCCTAAACTTGTTTACCTTCTGTAGAGAAGATTTGAAACTAATTTAGGACATATTGACACGCTTGTACTGTTGACACTGTATATTGCGTCAGCGCATATAAGATCACATGGTATAATATAGACCAATCAGCAACGGAGTTAGGAAGGTTTCAAATAGTGGAGGGGTTACATTTAAGAGAAAGGCAAGGGCGGAAATTTCCACTAAGAGTGGAAATTGAGCCACTCCAATCAGAGTGAAAGACGCACTTTAAAAGAGTGAATTTCCACTCTTAAAGAGTGAACTTTCACTCCAATTTGAGTGGAAATTCGCTCCAAAATTTGAGTGAGAGTTCACTTTTTGCTTGGAGTGAAAAAGTCACACTAGAAAAACAAAGTCTTACTTCGTTTACAGCTGAAACCCAAAATAACTGAAAATCAGCCAATTTTTCGGGTTAAAATCAGTTTCAATACATTTTATGGCTGAAATCCAGTCGAATTTGAGTCTCATGTAAACAATACCAGTCCAAAGTGGGCTTAAATCAAAACTTCTTTTTTAGAGTGCACTCTATAAGAGTGAGATCTCACTCTTTTAGAGTGGGTTTCTCACTCTTGATTGGAGTGGCTCAATTTCAACTCTTAGTGGAGTAAGAACTCACTCCAAGAAATTTAGAGAGTAGTGCTTCACGATATGTCGATATAATATCGATATCGTCTCCATATCGTCTTCAAAATCAAGACGATATCAAGATGATATTCTAAAAAAAATTTTCGTTACCGCAGTCAGAAATCGTACGTTTCGCGGACTTGACTAAAAGTTTTATTGAAGCGTTGACAAAACAATTAGAAATTTGTAATCTTATTAACCTGGCGTTTGGCAGTATGTAGACAAAGATTATCATTTGAAGTATTTTTATTTGTTGCAAAGAAAACAAGTTCTCGACGCTTTATAGAATGTAATGGACAAGTAAACAACAAAATATTTCGCGAGCAAAATTAAGAATATCTCTGAATGCTCCACCGAAGTTCTGGATTCTCGACTGGGTTAACTTTAACTTTTTTGATATATTAATTAAATTATAAGATAAAAATAACAGTCAGTAATTTTTTTAGAAGTTAAATTATAGTTTTCAATATAAAATAAAAATAAATACTTTTTTATAAAGTTCTTTTTTAATTATATTTATATCATATTTCAATCTAAAGACTAGTAGTAAAAACACGTTGATTTCTAATACTATCAAATTCATATATTCCTAAAAACTGTTTCAAATTAATTACAAAACAGAATTATAATTTTCATAAGAGGACTTTTGAGTGGTGTAAAATATAAATAAAATCAAACTTAATAATCGACGCCTTCTATAGAACTTTTGATTCATTTGCTGTTTTGAGAAACTAATTGCGGAGCGACATTACATTGTTTACAGCACATTCTCTAGTTTGTGATATGTGATGTGCATATAAAAACAATGAGGTGTCAGTTTCAATAGTTTTACTTGCTGGACAGTCTATTTCTTTAGTATTTTGTACATTTAACAAATATTTTTTAACCATTCCTTTTTTTGCATTACCTTTCATGTAGATAGTTTTTGCTGCTCGTAGTGTTTCTTCAAGAATGATAGGTAGCTTATCCAGTACCGAATTAAGGCAAATTGAGACCCAGGGCACAACAATTTTTTGAGGCCCCCTCCCTCCTTTTTTGTAAAATTAAAGTACAATGTTAAAAACACAAACTTATGTATTATTTTATAATAATTTTATTTTAAAAGGTTAAAACATGAAGTATCAGATACATAAAAAGTAACTTAAATTTAAATATTGCCCATTCTTTTTCGTGACATTTATCAAAAATGGCAGCGGACTGGAAGACAATTTTCATTTTTAAAATAATAAAATTCAATAGAATTATTATATCAATTATAGCTCTTGATAAATGGAAAATAATCTATATTAATAAAATCAGAGTTTTGTCTGTACATTGCACAGAACTTGGAAATTTGTGTTTATTTTTTCGTTTCAAGTAGTAACAATTCCAAAAATGCTGTTAAAAAATTATGTATGTTTGTTTGTATGTATGTATGTATACGTATGTATGTATGTATGTCCGCGATATTTTGTCCGGGCATCACTTAAAAATGGCTCCACGGAATGAAGTTAAATCTTGCAGTCTGTTAGGTATTCGCGTAACTTAAATTTATAGCCAAACCCCATTAAAAATATTAAGTTTAACGGAAGTTATAACATTTTTACAAAAAAATCAAAAAACCAAAAAATTTAATATTTTTCATTTTTTTTTTTTATGTAACACTCTTAAACTCTCTGTACATATAGCTTTTTATTTTGATTTTTATTAATAATTAAATAATAATTTATAGCCAAACCCTACTAAAAAATATTTTTTTTAAACTGAAATTATGTCACTTTTTCAAAAAAATCGAAAAATAAAGAATTATGATATTTATCAAGTTTTGATGGATAACACCAACACTCTTTGTGCTTAGCTTTTTTTTTTGATAAAAATACTTAAATTAATTTATATTTCAACATTAAAAATAAAATGGAAAAATAAATTTCAAATTTGAATTTCAAATTTCTACAAAATTCAAAAATTGAGTATTGCATGTGATTTCATCACATTTTAGCAGAATTTTGCAAAACTATTATTCTATAACTGTGTTACGTCAAGTAACATATTTTATAATTTTTTCAAAATGAAATTCTATTATTATAAAAATCAATGTTTAAATAAGTAACGTTTTGGCTATCGACCGAAGTAACCCTCTTGTTTAAAGACAAAATCAATCGGAACGTTAATAGGGGAGATATGATGCTCGAGAAACATGCATATTACCCTAAATTAAATGTGCTAAGTGGTTCCTGCCACCCACTGGGAGATGGAAAACACCATCGATTACTTTTCTAAATAAAAGCTCCAGGGACCAGCAGAACAAGTCAGTCTAATTCAAACCCCGAAACTCTAATTGTTAAAATCTTCGTATCAGTTGTCAACTCTTCGTACAAGACCAGAAACTCTGTTCATCAACCATCTCAATTGACTAATTGTCAATTTTCTACGAATCTTATTTTAATGAATTGTATTCTTCAAAATCTTCGCATCTTTTAATCAAATTTGAATACAAGACAACTTCCTGCCAACGTTCGCCCAGTACTGGTTGCCAGTATCCTGCCAACATTCAACCAGCATCGCTTCTACTACTCAGCTGGTTGGTTGCCAGTTTCTTGCCAGTGTTTGGCCAACATCACAGCGACGTCACAGCTGATCGGTTCTCAGGACCTCGCCAGGACTCACCCAACATCTTGCCGATCTCTCAGCTGGCTGGTCGCCAATTTCCTGCCAGGATTCAGCCAGCATTCAATTAGTCTCTCAGCTGACTGATTGCCAGATTCCACTCAAGGTTCGACCATCATTACTCAACTCTTGTTCCTGAGCTTGGTCTAAGAATCTTCACATTAAATTTAAAAGGTTAGTTCTAAATATTTTTAATCCCTTGTCGCTTTCCCAAACCCTTATCTTTTTCCTTTGTAAAAAGATAAAACCTGTTTCAGATTGTCCATACTCTGCCACCAGTTCTCGCCGCTCTCTCAACACCTCAGCTTGTAGGTTTCTAACGTCGATTAGCCTTTGTGTAAACAATAAATTTAGATATTTGTACAACTGTCTCTCGATTCATTTACTCGTACACCTAACCCTCACTGTTCAACCACCGATAGATTAAAAAAATAATTTTCGTATGTTATGTTATTTATGACGTAACATACGTTAATTTGGTGCATCGTCCTGTGTGTACAGTAGAGGTTAAATGGTTGAGAGCATTTTGTGCATTTTTTCTCTTTTCACATTTTTTTAAGGTTTTTAGAGAGCGAGAGAATTTTGGTATACTTTTATTAGTGTTATTATTCTTATATATGTATTATGTAAAACATTTTGATATTTTAATATGATATGTCGCAATCAAATGAACAAAATGAAAAAGTAACAAGAAATAAAACTAAAAATAACGAAGAATTGGCTGAAGAGGTTAAAAAAAAATAATAAAATGAATCTTGATTCTAAAAGTGGACTTCCGATAAATCCTGACAACTCTATTATCACTCAAAATACCGGGGATTCTTTTGAATTAGACTCAACCATCAAAAATTTTAATTTGAGTGATAGTCTTAGTTAGTTAGTTTATTAGTTCCACGATCCTTGAAAAAACCTTAACAAATAATCCATTAGAAAATACTCCTTATCCTGAATTATTTGATAAAACATTAATTGAGAAGCAATTAGAAATTGAGAAATTTGAAGAAACCTTAGAACGTAAATATATCCTTGATCAAGAATTCGAATCGTCCCTAAATAAATCTCGTGAGTTATTAAATAAGTTTTTAACTAGTCCTTCCTTAAAAACAATTAAGACGGAAAATCAAATAAAAAAAGAAACAAAAATGGCTAATGAAAATAATCCAGCTGGTAGTTCACAGAATCAGGGTATAAGAGATCCTAATGTACAAGTAGCATATTACCCCCACAATCAGACGATATCATTACGCGATGCAATTGAAGTAGTTCCATTATTTGACGGAAAAACAATGTCTCTAGAAAATTTTATTGATGGCTGCACAGAAGCAAGGCAAATGCTTCCTTTGGCGACAGAAGGAAATTTAGTAAAAATGATACGATGTAAACTTATTGGCGAAGCTAGAAAAAGTGTTTTTGGTGCGACATTCAATAATGTAGATGAACTTATAAATGCTTTAAAAAGATCGTATTTAGTATCAAAATCGGTTTACCAACTACAGGGTGAGCTAGGAAATACCTTTATGTGGCAAGAAGAAAATGTTTTATCTTACGCGACTAGACTTAAAGAAATTTCAGAAAAAATTTTAGACGCTCATAAAATGGCAAATAATCAAGAAATTGATGAAAATTTTAGTACAGGGTTAAATAGAGATTTAATAGATTGTTTTATAAGAGGATTAAGGCCGGAGATAGAAATTCGAGTACAACGAGCAAATACATTAAGAGAAACGATAATTTCGGCAATAGAAGTAGAAAAAAGATTAAAAGCGAGTCAAGATTTAAGGAGAAATAAAATTCCAAATTCAGAGTTGGAAACACCACAAAGAAGTAGTAATATTCATCCACGAAACAATAAAGTAAATACTTTACAAGAAAATATAGTAAACTGTCAAATTTGTGGCGGAAAAGGTCACATTGCTCCAGTCTGTAATAAATTAAATATAAAAAATCAGACAGTTGCAAATCAACAATTTTTACCAAATCAACAACGTAATTTTTCAAATAGTCAAAGTCAACGGTTTAATACAAATCAATTTAGAACTTTTCAAAATTCAAATTTTAATCGAAATTATCAAACTCAAAATTTCAATCGAAATTTCCAGAATCCTAATTTTAATCAAAATTTTTCTAACCAAAATTTTCAAAATCCAAATTTTTCTAAACAAAATACAAATTTTCCTAAACAAAATTTTCAAAATTCAAATTTTTCAAGAAACCAAAATATTCAATATCAAAATCAACAAAGATTTCAAAATAGACAACATTTTCAAAATCAATCGAATTTTCAAAATCAACAAAAATTTCAAAACCATAAAAATTTTCAAAAGCAACAAAATTTTCAAAATAATTATAACGAACCAATAAATTTTAATAACCAAAATCAAAAAGGTAACAATTTTTCTCCTAATACAAATCCTAATTTACAAAGTCAACAAGTGCAAAATTCTCAAGTTAAAGTAATGTGTAATTATTGCAAAGAAGAAGGTCATCTTATAAATGATTGTGCTTTAAGAACTCGTAATAATGCTCGAAAATTACAACAACCACAATCGGGAAACTCGAGCAACCTTCTCTCGGTAGGTGCGACAGAGGAGGTTTTGAACGAGGAAATGCACCTTTAAACGCTAAAAATGAAAATAATATAAAAAACGAAAATCAACATGAAAATAGTGAACAAATTAATGCTACTATGTCAAGTAGTATACCTTATATTTCAATAAGTGCAGCTGGCTTAAAAAACACCGTAACCATGATGATCGATACTGGAGCAGGTCCGAACCTTCTGAAAGAAGGGGTAGTTGGACCTGATGTTTATATTAATACGGAGGAATGCTTGAGACTCACTGGTATCAACGAACATCCTGTTTTCACCCTCGGACAAATAAAGTTAAATATACTCGGTCACCCCACGATTTTTAATCTAATCCCTAATGATGTTCCAATTAGTCATGAAGGAATTTTAGGCACACAATTTTTTAACAACAACAATGTAAAAATAAATTATGCGGAAAAACGAATTGAAATCGATGACAATTTTTATCCATTTTCTACACAAGAATACATAACAGTACCAGCAAGAACTATTGCAACAGTTTTTGTTAATATTAAAAATAAAGATAAAAAAGTTGGTTATATTCCAAAATTACTTATTGGTGAAGGACTTTTTATTGGAAATGCTTTAGTAACAAATGTAAATGGTCGAGCTTATTTAAAAATTGCTAATACTTGTGTTGAAGCAATGAATATTCCTATATTAACAGTGGAATTACTTGACTTTATAGAAAATAAAGAAGAAAATGTAGCAACAATTAAAAACAATAATAAATATTCAAATTTAATACAGTCTACTATTAATACTCAGTTCAGATCATCAGAAAAATTTTTACATGGATTTATTAATAATAATAATGAAAAATTAAATAAACTTTGTCAGGTATTTAATATTACAGGTATTAATAGAATAGAAACAGTAAAGAAATTTTTAAGGTTAGATCATTTAAACGAAGAAGAATTAACTCATGTAATAAATATAATAACAAAAAATATTGATCGCTTTCAAATCCCAGGAGAAACTTTAAAAGCTACTAATCTTTTAGAACACACTATTCCCACTACCGACGACCAACCAATTTTTACGCGTCAGTACCGGTTTCCACCGATTCATAAAGAAGAAATTAAAAGACAAGTTAATGAACTTTTAGATCAAGGAATAATTAAGCCTTCACAATCCCCATATAATACACCAGTTTGGATAGTACCTAATAAATCAGATTCTTAGGGAAATAAACGTTGGAGAATGGTCTTGGACTTTTGCAAATTAAATGAAAAAACAATTAAAGATAATCATCCTTTGCCTAATATAATTGATTTGTTAGACCAGCTTGGAAACGCAAAATATTTTTCAGTTTTTGACCTGGCATCAGGTTTTCATCAGATTAAAATGAATAAAGAACATTCACACAAAACAGCTTTTTCTACACCGGACGGTCATTATGAATTTGACCGCATGCCTTTTGGTTTAAAAAATGCGCCAGCATGTTTTTAACGTCTTATGAATGCTTGTCTTACCGGATTAATTAATACAGATTTATTTGTTTATTTAGATGATATTGTAATATATGCAGATACATTAGAAGAACATGAACAAAAATTTAATGCATTAATGGAAAGATTACGTTTAGCTAACTTAAAATTGCAACCAGATAAGTGCGAATTTTTACGACCCGAAGTTAATTATTTAGGTCATATTATTGATAAACATGGCGTTAGACCCGATCCGAAAAAACTAGTAGCCGTAAAACAATTTCCAATTCCCAAAAATCAGAAAAATATCAAACAATTTCTCGGTTTAGCCGGTTATTACAGAAGATTTATTAAAAATTTCTCGAAAATACCTACACCACTTTCAAATCTTTTAAAAAAAGACGTACCTTTTTCCTGGTCAGACGAACAACATGATACTTTCGAATACCTCAAATCAAAATTATGTGAGGAACCTCTTTTAATTAGACCCGATTTTTCGAAACCATTTGTTGTTACGACTGATGCTTCAGGATTTGCAATAAGTGGCATATTGTCACAAGGCCCTATAGGAAAAGATCAACCAATTTCTTACACATCCCGAGTTTTAAATGAAAATGAAAGAAAATACGATACCTACGAAAAGGAAGCTCTGGCAATAATTTACTGCGTTACACAATTTAGACCATACCTATACGGAAGAAAATTCACATTAGTTACCGACCATAAACCATTAGTATGGTTCCAAAATTCCAAGGACCCATGTTCAAGAGTAACCAGATGGCGTTTAAAGCTCGCGGAATATGAATTCGATGTAGTTTATAAAGCAGGAAGAACCAACGTGAACGCAGACGCATTATCAAGGAACCCTGTAACATTTATACGAAAAGAAGATGAATATGAAACTGAAGAAGAAACATCCGATGATGAAGACCCTATTGACTTGTATTGTGATGAAGAAATTAATCAGTCTTATGACGAATTTGATACCGATGATGACATTGAGGATAATAATATAAAAATAAATTCTCCGAACCCTTCAACGTCCAAAATTCTAACAATCAATAATGGAAATTTCATAAATAATTTATTTCATCAATTTCACATTAAGAAAAATAAACTTCAATGCTTCTTACAAATTTTTACACTTTTTTCAACTTTATTTTCTCCGTCCGAAGAAAAGAAAGAAATAAATGAAGAAAAATGCTACATAACAACTCGTAATAAGTCTTATAATAAAAAAAATAACTTTAAAAATAAAGAAACTTATGAGCAACCAGAACATCAAGATCATCCTTTAAGAATTAGCAAAAGGAAGCGTGGTAGACCTAAGACGTACTTAGAAGAAAATCAAGAATTGACTACTAAGGAATTAAGAAAACGAGGAAGACCAAGGAAAACTCTTAAGGAACCCAAAAGAAACGAAAATGCAGCAGTGACAAGAAAACGTGGTAGACCTAAGAAACCTAAATGTAATGAAATCGAAGAAAAAACGAATGAATCTAATAATTATTATTCTGATACCGACTCAGATGATAAATCCGAAGATACTAATGTATCCGATCTTGAAAATTATTCTGATCCTGAAAATCCTTTTTATCCTGGAATAAATCCAGATCCTGAACATTATGATGGAAAGCAATCCAGAAATCCTAAAATGAATCATAGAAGTGATTCAAATCCTAAAAATTTAGATGTTAAGAAATCTAGAAATCGTCGTAAAAAAAATGTAGAGATGAATTAAATAAAAATGAAATTTCAAATTATGAGGAAGTAAATAAAAGTAATTTAAGCGATGATTCGTTGGAAGAAGAAATTATAAACGAAGAAATTAATGAAGAAAATGACGAAGAAAATATTGAAGATAATGAAGAAATAGAAGAAATTAATTTTGAAGGTTTACCGTCTCAATCATGTTCAAAAGAAATCGAAAATAAATCCAAAAATATTGTAGAATGTCGGGATCAATTAACGATGAGAAAAGATAATTATGCGTATTTTGTAACTTGTAATGGAGTACCACGTGATAATGGATCTAAAGGTTTAAATAAAAATAATAAATTACCAAAATTTAAAAATTTATAAAAAGGCCAAGCGAAAGAAATAAAAAAGGGTCAACAATATCATATTGCTTTACCAATTGAAGAAGAAGAAAAAGAGAATCTTGAACAAACTTTAAATAATATAAAATCAACAATTTCTTCAATGTATGAAATCGCGGAAAAACTTAATCTTAAATCAATTTCTATTGCAAAAACTTTAAGAGTAAATCATATATCATGGAATGAAATCGTATCTATACTAAACTCTACTTTCTGTAAATCAAAAATAAAAATTATTATTTGTAATGGGATCGTTCAATATCCGACAAAAGAACAACGTGTTAAATCAATCGAAGAAGCACACTCGTCAGCTATAGGCGGTCATAAAGGAGTAACAAAAACTTATAACAGAATTAGACAAAAATTTTATTGGAGTAATATGAAGATTGATATACAAAAATATATTCAACTATGCCTCAAATGTCAACTTAAGAAACTCGTTCGCGTAAAAACAAAAAATCCTATGGTAATAACGGATACTCCAGGTGTTGCTTTTGAAAAAATTTCAATGGACATTGTAGGTCCTTTACCTAAAACAAGTTTAGGCAATGAATACATTCTGACTATTCAAGATAATTTTACAAAATTTTCTCTTGCTATTGCTTTACCGAATCAACAAGCTAGCACTATTGCAGATGCTTTTACCAAAAAGTTTATATGTATTTTTGGATCTCCAAAAGGAGTATTAACAGATCAAGGAAGAAATTTTTTGAGTAATTTAATCAAGAGTCTAGCAAAACGTTTTAGAATCAGACAATTCAAAACTACAGCATTTCACCCCCAATCGAACGGATCAATAGAAAGATCACACCCTGTACTAGGCGAATACTTAAAACAATTTATTGAAAAGAACTCAGAATGGGATGATTGGCTAGAATTAGCCATGTTTTCATACAATACCAGTATGCATGAAGGTACAAAATGTACACCACATGAATTAGTTTTCGGAAAATTAGCGCGTCAACCATCCAGCGATCCTCTTTTGCAACATGAAAAATTAGAAACATATGATGACTATTTAAAGGATCTTGTAACGAAATTACATGAAATAAGGAGTATAGCAAGATTAAACTTAATTTCAGCAAAAGAAAAATCTAAACACTACCATGATAGGAACATTAATCCACAGAATTTTAAAGTTGGAGATAATGTATTTTTACTAAGTGGTCCGAAACCACACAAATTTGGAAATCAGTATACAGGCCCGCATCAAGTACTAGAAATTTTTCAAAACGGAAATGTCAAAATTTCAATTAAAAATAAACCAAAAGTTGTTCACATTAATAGATTAAAATTATCACACATTAAATAAATAAACGCTAAAAGTAATTTTTATAAAAATTAGTATTATAAAAAGTAATTCAGACCTTATAAAATAAAAAATATTAAATATTAAAATTATATATATATGTATTTAAAATATTAGTAGTTGTATATACACTATATACATGCTAACCCCTTTTCCAGAAAATGCAATTCAAATTCGGTGGATTTCTTATCACCCTTTTCTTTATTGCCGAAACAACCTATGCCATTGTGGGATATGATTGTGGAACGCACCAGTCAAATATAACTACAATATCACTTTTGGAGGTAGGCGATTGCGATATTTCAAAAACACAGGTACAATCAAATGAAATTTACATTCAATTATTACAGTTAAGCGAATTTACTAGCACCCATATTATTCAATGTAAAGTTGAGATAGAACGTACAGTTACGTACTGTGGCATGCACTCACATAATTCTAAAGTTCTTAATGGCCATAAAAAATATTTAGAAACAATTTCGAGAGATCAATGTAATACTATGTACTTAACCGGTATACTTAACGTAGGAACAAGCGCACCAATAAGAAATTTAAAAGTAAATGGAACATCAAGCCATGAAATATTATATGGAGGTTCATTAAAAAACAATGGTGCCTGCTCAGGGATATCTTATTCAGATGTATATAGTAGTTGGGACAATGTTTTCGTAGAAGCTACTTACACAATCACATTACAAGAATACTATGCGAGAATAAATCTTAATACAGACAAAATATATCTTAATTCAGGAAGAGTGTGTACTTTAACAAGTGGCAACTGTTTTGATATTGAAGGTGGACATACATTTTGGGATCAATTACCCGCAGACGTTTGTAACTCAAGAAAATACGAAGTTTTATATGAGGGAACCGCAAATAAAACTTATAGTATTAATTATAACACCCAAGATTCCGAAACTCTATATTCATTGACCACTGACGATATAACATTTATTTTGGCTGAAAAATCAAAAAAATTAGTTTGTGCATATACATTAATTCTTACAGAACACCCGAAGTTGTTAATATTGGAAACAAAACCAGGCCAGTCATTTTTACAGAAAAATTCGAATGTACGCGTCGAAAATATGGACATGTTTACCTATATAAATTCTAAATTTATCTACGTGGAACGTCACGTACGAAGAGAAATGAAAGAACTTTATCTTGACATAATATCCCAAAAATGTGTTTTAGAACAAAAAGTATTTAGAAATTCCCTTGTTTTGGCAACACAAATGCCAGACGAGTTTGCGTACCATTTAATGAAAGGCCCAGGATTTACTTCAATAATAGCCGGAGAAGTGGTACATATTATTCAATGTATACCAGTTGAAGTAACATATCGAAGAACAGAGGAGTGTTATAATCAGCTACCAGTATTGAAAGAAAATCAAACTTATTTTTTAATGCCTCGTACGCATATTCTAGTACGAAAAGCCACCCAAGTAACCTGTAATTCCTTCCTTCCATCAATGTATTATTTCAGTGGAGATTGGTACAAAATGTCCCCATATGCAGTCCAATCCCTTCCACCATCCAAATTAAAACCTGAAACGAAGCAAACTTGGGAGTATACAAATCCTGCCTCCCTCGCGACTAGTGGAATATATTCTCAAACCGTCCTTGATAAATTAAGAGATCACATAATGTTTCCTGCAGAAAAGCCGATAATTTTAAATAGTTTAGCTCGCGGTATTATGGGAGAATCAATGACAAACCAAGGATTTTCATTATCAAATGTTCTGGATGAAAGTACCTTAGATAGAATAGCCGAATCCGCCTGGGGAAGATTCTGGAAAATATTTTCTAATTTTGGAAATTTCAGCGCGGGTTTAATAGGTTTTGTAATAGTAATTAGAGGATTTAAATTAATTGCTGATACAATAATTCACGGATATGCCTTACACAGGGTATTCGGCTGGTCTATCAAACTTTTAGGAGCAGCCTGGGATTCAGTAACCAACCTACTTTTGCACATAGCAGCAACGCGCCTCGAAGAAACTCGGACAGCAAATAGGAATCAAAAAGATACAAAAGAAACAGCGTCAGCTCCAGACGAAACAGCAACTTCAACCGAAAGATCTTTTGAAGAAAACCAATTAACCTTGTCAGCAGAACAATAAAAAAATCCAGGTAAAATCAATATTCAAGAAAACCCATCAATATATCCATATCTACAATTAAAAGAAATTGATAGACGAAATAACGTAGTCCATATCGTATAATAATAATAAGCATTGTATAATCTTCAATTCAACATAAAAATGGAAGAAAATTTTCAACACCTTCTTAAAATGTTTTGTAAACTTTTCAATTATGAAAAACCGACTACCAAAATCGACATATTGAACGAACCTTCAGGAGAAAGGTTTTTTGTAACAACCATATCAACCTCAAAATGCACAGTAAAATATTCAGACGAAAACTCAGAAATATCAAATAATCGAGCACCCGAACTTGCGTTACAAATATTATTCGGGGATGTCAGCTTTAATCCAGAAGAAAAATGCGTTCTTAAACAACTTTTGGAAAAATTAGAATCTTTTTGTGAAAATAACGATCTGCCACAACCCATTTATGAAAAACTTTCTTTTGATACAGGAAACAAAGTGGGAATCAGTTGCACACTAGGCAATTTGAAGTATTATGCTTTAGCAAGAAGATATTATTTAGCAAAAGTATATACTTTAATTAAATTATTGCACGTTTTAAGGAAAATTAATAATCCATTGGTGTCTCAATTACTGCTTTTGATACCAATTAAGCCTTGCACAAATCCACATAAAACTAACAAATCAAAAAAGACAAAGAAACAAATCTTTATAGCCAAGCCTTTAAAATAAAAAAAATATATTAATATAAAAACATAATCTAATCAAAATGTTTAAAATTCTTTTTTAGGAAGCGATTGCCCATGGATTTCAACAAAATTTTAATTTTTTTCTTCATCATATTCACACAGGGACCAAAACAATTCAAAGCAGAAGAGTACGATAAATATTTAATTAATAAACCTTTTCTTGAAACACCAGGAATTTACTTTGAAAAAATAGCTTCAATTCATTATAAATCAGAAGAAAATTTTGTAATTTCATATTTTGATTTGAACAGTACTCTAAGTGTCCAAAACAAATTATCCACAGCATTTGGTAAGGTTTTTCCCCTTTGCGTAAATGCTAACCTCAATTTTGATTGCAAATTTAATAAAATTAATGAATTGAATATAAAGTGTAATACTTCTATACAAACACTGCAAGCTTTTCTTCTCAATATTCCAGGAAAACCCCCTCGTTCTTTCACGTCTGAGAGTAACAGAAATGTAATAGATTTAATAGAAACAAATTTTCCAAAAATAAAGGCATCAAAACGCAAAGTTTTTATAAAAGATATCAATAACATTTATGCCTATGAGGATACTATATCAAGAACTTTATTTAAAATTAATGAACTTTATAATGAAATTCTTGATATTTATTCATGGGAAAATACTATTAGAAATATCACACTTCTTGAAAACAATTCTTTTGAACAATTACTAAAAATAGAGAAAGCTTTTGAAGAATATATATATGCTTTAGAATCCGTAATATTCCGTTTAACAAGAAATTTTTCTTTGAATTTTGAATACTTTAATAAATTGGCAATTGAATTTAGTTATGAAAATCAAATGAATAACCCTTTTAAAGACATACATTTCCAATATATAGTTTTATTATCAAAAATAAATCACTTGCAAATTAAAAGCTTTATTTTCTCTGTAATAAATTTCCCAACAATTTCTGAGGATGTTTACACTTTATATAAAACACATCCTACTCCACTATTTTCAAATTTTGAAACAAATTACACTGTTTCTATCTACATAAAACCTCTAATGTCTTATATTGCTCTATCATACGATAATAATTCTTATTTTCAAACAGAAGAATCATTTCTAGATAATTGTCAGCAAACAGTTTTAAAATCTTATATATGCATAAATTTACCACCAAGGAAAAATATAATGTTAGATGTTACTTGCGAAGTAATGCTATTAACAAACTTAAAACCATCAAAATGTAATTTTTACATAAATTTCAATAATTTTCAAGTTCTGACACCATTAAAAAAGCATCCAGGATGGTTATATGCTTTACCAACTATTAAAAAAATAACTATCATATGTCCAGAAACTTTGTCAAAAACAATTGAAATAACCGGAACAGGGATTCTTCAAGTAAAACCAGAATGCCAAATAAAATATAGAAATTTTCTTTTATCTAATAAAAAATTTCTAACCAAAATAGACCCTCCCATTAAAATTATCTCTAGTTCATGAAAAAAAGGAAAGAAAAATTTAAAATTAAATATTTCGATTTAACCGATACTTTAAATGATCAGGATATAAACCTTTAAGACATCATTCTTTTAAATAAATTGCATACAGATAAAAAACTACACTATTGTTGTAAACAATTTTCAGCAATCTCAAAAGATGTTCTTAATTTGTTTAAAACATTTAACTAACTTATATTTTTCAATATTGAAACAAATTACATACTTTTAGTCTGCATAAAATCATAAATTGCTAAACTGTTTCATTTTATTAAAACCTAATTTTCAATGAAAAACTGTTGTAAAAAAATAAAATAAACAAGAGTAAAAGATTGTTTTAAAACCTTTTACTATCTTAAATTTATATTAATTTGATACTCCATAAGAAATTCAACATTACTATTCAATTATTAAAATCTTTGCCCACATTAATCCTATCTTTTGCAAACAATCCTGTTTCCAAATTTCCACTAAACCTCATCTTGGAAATCATATAAATAATGTCAGAAAAACTAATTTATGGGATCGTTTCAAGAAAA
This sequence comes from Ganaspis brasiliensis, assembly GCA_037103525.1. Taxonomy (NCBI): domain Eukaryota; kingdom Metazoa; phylum Arthropoda; class Insecta; order Hymenoptera; family Figitidae; genus Ganaspis; species Ganaspis brasiliensis. The sequence continues at coordinate 740,409 of JAZKLR010000652.1, forward strand.
AAAAAATTTTTATATTTAACACATTATTTATTTAAGATGTGCAGAATAAAAAACTGCATTATTTTTCTTAAATATTGAGTTATTTTTACTTAACAAATAATTTTATTTAGGTAATTTTTTTTATAACTTGCCATTGTTAAATTTCACGTCAAATTATATTACTGAAAAAATTTTTAATATTACAAAAAATTAATAAAAAAAAACATGGTTCTATCGATAGCAAAACTAGATAATGTAAATATAGAATGTAGCTTCACAACTCATTATATTGTTAAAAATATTAATACAAATATCAGAACTATTTCTAGTGACGTCACATTATATGAGAATACATAATGATTATCATTTTTTAGAGAATTTGTCAAATTAGTATAGTATAGAGCAAAATGCTCGCCATAAGTCAGTTATATAATGCCTAATATATTAATAGACATATATGGATAAAAAATAAACAAAAGAGAGAACAAATATAATCTTTGTTTTTTATATAAAAAAATTATTGCGAAAAATACTACTGTCAAAATCATGCAATTAAATTTAATAATGTATCCTTAAGAAATAACCGTCGAAAAAACGAGAAATTATAAATAATCAATTAATTTATAAATCAAACATGATTTGTATCTCACCTCATGTTTGAAAGTAAGGGGTGAGGGACTCCGTGTATGCACGTCGGATGACTTTTTATTATGAAAATAAAAATAATACAAATTTTTTTTTTAGCGTAATATATTTTGCAAATATATGTATGTGTGTGGTTGTCAAAGAAAACAAAAATCAAAACAAAAAAAAAAGAAATCTTTTTAAATTTAGAATAATTTTCATATATAAATGTGTTTGCCATATTAAACATAAATAGCATTTAAAATACTGAATCATGTAGGCTCTTATAAATTGAAAAATTGTAGCAAGTCCTTATGTTCTTTTAAATTTCAAAATTAACTGTAACAAACTCGAAAAATATCCGTAAGTTACGTAGATAACACTTTTTCTTAAACAATTAATTATGTTACTTTTAATTAGTTTTGTTTATCAGATATGTAGTAGAATGCATTCAAATCAGAAAAATTGACTGTTTAATCGATGTTTTGGTAATAAAATGCGTAAGTTACGTAAGTAACACTTTTTCTTAAAAAATTAATGTTACTTCTAATTGATGTTTTTTACCAGATATAATAGAGTGTTAGAAAAGCTAAAATATTACTGTTTAATTGATGTTTTGTACGTAAATTACGTAACAAATAATCTTGTCTTAAAATTAGTAATATCACTATTTAATTGATGTTTAATATTAGATTTATAACACAATGCGTAAACAAATCTTTAAAATATTATCGTTTGATCAATATATTCTATATCGGATTTTGGTATAGCTTACGTAAAATTGCGTAAAAAGTTTGTTATTTGACTTTGAATTTGAATTGTTTTAGTGTGTGCTATTCATATCGAAATATTATAATGCTTTATTCAAAACCTATATGTACACCTTGATTACGAACATAATCTATTTCAAGAAAAATTATGTAAATTTGCGAAGTAAGATTTTTCAAAATTAATAACTGTAAATCGCATAAACACTAGGTTATAAGAAATGCACGAATGTGTAATGAATGGATTTGATTCTACTGTAAACGTAACAACTCGACATCTCGATTTACAATTAATAATTCATAATTCAAAACTAAAATTTCAAGGTTTAATTAAATCCAATAGAGTTATAATTTGGACCAAAACTCACTCCATAAGTTTTGGAAAAGAGGGCCGAGGTGTTACATCAAGTAACATATTTTATAATTTTTTCAAAATGAAATTGTATTATTATAAAAATCAATGTTTAAATAAGTAACGTTTTGGCTATCGACCGAAGTAACCCTCTTGTTTAAAGACAAAATCAATCGGAACGTTAATAGGGGAGATATGATGCTCGAGAAACATGCATATTACCCTAAATTAAATGTGCTAAGTAGTTCCTGCCACCCACTGGGAGATGGAAAACACCATCGATTACTTTTCTAAATAAAAGCTCCAGGGACCAGCAGAACAAGTCAGTCTAATTCAAACCCCGAAACTCTAATTGTTAAAATCTTCGTATCAGTTGTCAACTCTTCGTACAAGTATAATTCAAGACCAGAAACTCTGTTCATCAACCATCTCAATTGACTAATTGTCAATTTTCTACGAATCTTATTTCAATGAATTGTATTCTTCAAAATCTTCGCATCTTTTAATCAAATTTGAATACAAGACAACTTCCTGCCAACGTTCGCCCAGTACTGGTTGCCAGTATCCTGCCAACATTCAACCAGCATCGCTTCTACTACTCAGCTGGTTGGTTGCCAGTTTCTTGCCAGTGTTTGGCCAACATCACAGCGACGTCACAGCTGATCGGTTCTCAGGACCTCGCCAGGACTCACCCAACATCTTGCCGATCTCTCAGCTGGCTGGTCGCCAATTTCCTGCCAGGATTCAGCCAGCATTCAATTAGTCTCTCAGCTGACTGATTGCCAGATTCCACTCAAGGTTCGACCATCATTACTCAACTCTTGTTCCTGAGCTTGGTCTAAGAATCTTCACATTAAATTTAAAAGGTTAGTTCCAAATATTTTTAATCCCTTGTCGCTTTCCCAAACCCTTATCTTTTTCCTTTGTAAAAAGATAAAACCTGTTTCAGATTGTCCATACTCTGCCACCAGTTCTCGCCGCTCTCTCAACACCTCAGCTTGTAGGTTTCTAACGTCGATTAGCCTTTGTGTAAACAATAAATTTAGATATTTGTACAACTGTCTCTCGATTCATTTACTCGTACACCTAACCCTCACTGTTCAACCACCAATAGATTAAAAAAATAATTTTCGTATGTTATGTTATTTATGACGTAACAACTGAGATAAATTATAAATTGTTATCGGGATAAAAAAAAATAGAAAAAATTATAATTGTAACGAATTACTTTGAAGCATAATTGAGTGGTATTGTTGAGGTCTTTGCTTAAGATTTTTATGTAGAAAGGATATATTTCAGAATGACAAATTCAAAATGTCAGATACAAATATTTGAGAGTTACTTAATAGTAAAATTAAGAAATACAATATTAAAATATTTAATTCAATTATTTAATGGACACAAATCAATACTTAAATAAAAAATTGTAATTAATTAAATTTAAAATTTAAATTGTGAGATACAACATATTTTTTTAAAAATGTGCATTTTCAGATTTGTTTCTGTTATACAATGTTCCTTAATTGACAAAACTTTAAAAATATTTAAAAAGGGAGATTGAAAAATTTTTCTAACAATCAAAAATATTCTAAATTTTATCATTATCTAATGTATGTACATGACTTCTAATATTTGTAACTAATGTGAAATAAAAATTTTATTAAATAAAATTAATTTCATTTTATTTTAAAGTTGGAATTAAAACAGAATTTCATAATATATATTATAAATACTCTTATGATAAATATAACATAATGTAAACGAAACAATACAAAACTATTAATTTTCGTAAGGTTTTTTCTTTTCTGGTTCTTTTTAAGTAAATTATACTTTTGAATATAAATTATCCTTTAATATGAGACTATTCTTAAGAGATTTTTAAATTATTTTTAAAGATGAATGATTGCTTACTTTGACGTGACACATCTCAGAAACAATATCGTAGAAAATAAACAAAAACAGAATAAAATAAAACAATTATGAATTTTATAAATTATTGTAAAGAAGATTTTGAGCAATGTAAAGACAAAACTTGAAATGTATCAGTAGGAACTAAAACCCTTTGAAGACGGGTACAACAGCTAGTTTTTTAATAAACATAGGTTCCAAAATTTGTTTTAAAAAGTTATTTTAAAAAACTGATTTCGTCATATTGACTATAATGCACTGTTTGTCTTCCAGCCAGTCGCTATTTTGAATATTACGCTAGCGGCTAAAATTGTGGAACCGCTTGCAAAAATGGTATTAAAAACATGTCCGCTTTAAAATGTTGATAATTTTCATTAATAGAAACGGAGATTGAAATTGAGAAAGACAGATGAATTTTTCGTTTTTTTTCGTATTTTAATTGTTCAAGTTTGGTGGGCTGCATTTTCTAGAAAAGTAATGCGAAAATTTTAAAATTACACGGAGAAAAGTGGATAGAAAAGGCGACTTTAATAGTAAGACTTACTAAACAGCCGTTGTGTAGTTGTGATGTAAAAAGTAAAGTAACGGTTACTTCTAAACCATTCAAAAAGGGTATATATTAGTACTTATAAAATTAATACAGTCCCATTTGTTATTTTTGTCAATAATAAATATAACCTATTCTATGGATTGTATTTACTTTTTTGCAGATAAATCTGAATATATAAAAAAGCATTAAATTCTAAAGAAATTATTGTCATGAAATATTTGAATAAAAATTAATTTTCAAACTCTATTTGTAACTTTTGACAATAAATTGAGTAATTAAATAACAAATTTAGGTAAAAAACATTGACCTATTGACAATATTATAAATATAAATAAATAAATCATTAATACGCGCTACTTTACTATTTAATTAATATTAAAGGTAATAATAAAGAATTAATTTTAAAAAAATTTGTAAAAAATATACCTATATATATTTGTAAAATGTATCAAATTTTTTTTTAGAATATCTTCTTGCCAAACGCAGGTTAATAAGGTTACAAATTTCTAATTGTTTTGTCAACGCTTCAATAAAACTTTTAGTCAAGTCCGCGAAACGTACGATTTCTGACTGCGGTAACGAAAATTTTTTTTAGAATATCATCTTGATATCGTCTTGATTTTAAAGACGATATGGAGACGATATCGATATTATATCGACATATCGTGAAGCACTACTCTCTAAATTTCTTGGAGTGAGTTCTTACTCCACTAAGAGTTGAAATTGAGCCACTCCAATCAAGAGTGGGAAACCCACTCTAAAAGAGTGAGATCTCACTCTTATAGAGTGCACTCTAAAAAAGAAGTTTTGATTTAAGCCCACTTTGGACTGGTATTGTTTACATGAGACTCAAATTCGACTGGATTTCAGCCATAAAATGTATTGAAACTGATTTTAACCCGAAAAATTGGCTGATTTTCAGTTATTTTGGGTTTCAGCTGTAAACGAAGTAAGACTTTGTTTTTCTAGTGTGACTTTTTCACTCCAAGCAAAAAGTGAACTCTCACTTAAATTTTGGAGCAAATTTCCACTCAAATTGGAGTGAAAGTTCACTCTTTAAGAGTGGAAATTCACTCTTTTAAAGTGCGTCTTTCACTCTGATTGGAGTGGATCAATTTCCACTCTTAGTGGAAATTGCCGCCCTTGCCTTTCTCTTAAATGTAACCCCTCCACTATTTGAAACCTTCCTAACTCCGTTGCTGATTGGTCTATATTATACCATGTGATCTTATATGCGCTGACGCAATATACAGTGTCAACAGTACAAGCGTGTCAATATGTCCTAAATTAGTTCCAAATCTTCTCTACAGAAGGTAAACAAGTTTAGGCAAGTTAGTGCAAGATCGACCATGTCACTGCTAATAACGTAAAGCGTTAAAAAAAAGCTTAACTTTATATGTATAACTTAATTTTACATGTATTTCAGAAAAGTTCAAGGTAACTTTAGGAAAAGTTAAAGTCATTTTTTAGAAAAGTTCAGGGTGACTTATTTCCATATTTATTTTTAACTTAATGGTAAATAGCGTATTTTAATATTTAATAAACTAAAATGTATCGTAATATACAATAATCAGATTTATTTTAGTGAAATATAAGTGTTATTATTTTTAATTTCAAAGTAACCTAAAAAGCGTAACAGCAAGGCATATCTAAGTTTTATTTTTCGAAGGCTGGTAGCAGCGTTTGAGCATGCCTATACAGAAATTTATAAGTGGAATAATATTTAAATATTTATAAATAAATAATAATAGACAATCTGTAAGTGAATTGAAAAAACTTTAATATGAATGACTTTGAATTTAGCGCGCTTGAGAATTTTTTAGTATTTTTAACATTTTTGCTTTTAAATGATCGGTATGGTGACCAAAGTTTTTTGATTTATTAAACCTGAAATATTCATCTTTTAAATACAATTAGCCCGAGAAAATCTGGCATCGATATCTATTAGAAATTTACTTTCAAAGTACCTTGGTTACCGTTTCTTCATAAGAGACCATGATAAATAAATAATTTTTTTAACTTCTAAATTATTTAGCAAAAAATTTTCAAATTTTGCATGCTTTTTTGTTGTACCAAATAATATCATTTCTCAAAATTTAAAAAATTTCTGACATTTTTAATGTTTGTCCGATTCCTCATTAACGTATATTACCTATGTAATTTACCTTTCTACATTTCTACATAATGTGGCATAGATCAGTTCAGGTACATTTAATCACGTTTAGTTACTTGCATTAAACTGGTACAGTGCCAGTATGTGCATAGGGGAGAGGAGGAAAGTAACAAAAATCAGTTTTTTGATGATAACATCAAAACTATTTGTCGGATAAGTTCTGTAATCATACTAATCGAAAGCTTGGACCTTCACCTATTAAATAAAATTGTAATCAAACATAAATAATAATTAGATAGTCAACAGCAGGTCTTTTTAATCAGCTCTTTGTTTGTTACTTTCCTCCTTACCCTTGAGATGGAAAGTAACAGCACGAAGGAGGAAAGTAACACTTAAAATTATGGCTAACATTTCAAATATAAAACTGCTGTTAATTAAAATTATTTTTATTATGAACATATAAAAAAGACAAAGTAATGTTAACTACATTTTGTACATAATTGGCACATATTTTTACACTTTTTTGTAATCAAGCTTTTTAAAAAAATAAAGCATGGGGTGAGGAGAAAAGTAACAACGTGTTACTTTCCACCTCACCCCTCTTTTCCTTGGATCTCAGAAAACAAGTTTAAATTACACAAAAGTATTTTATATTTTTTAATTATACACAAGTACAACCTAAAGGTAGATAATTAAGCTTCAAAATTATGAAAAGCACGAAATATCTATAAAATCAAAGAAATATGATATTTTAAAAATTTAGGCAAAAACTTACTTTTATCGTAATTTTTGCACAACATGTCAATATCAGACATACGGTTCCCAAACCAGCTCGCGCATGATCTGGGGAAGGTAGAGGGGGTAAAACTGAACAAAAAATTACTTTTGGGACCATGTCTCTTCGCTGATTGGTTTAGAAGTTATAAGCGTTGTTACTTTCCACCTCTGTTACTTTCCTCCTCGGTCTCCCCCACTCTTTTTTTTTCAACAGTATGATGTACTGGCCCTGTACTTGGATTATAATCTTACTATGTACTCAAATTTCCAAATTATTTTTCAAGATGCTAGATTAGTACGACTTTGGTATGACTCCATATTTATTTAGTACGCGTACTAACTGAAAATCTTAAAGTTTCTATGAATTACATACAAGTGTAATACTAGTACAATACAAGTACGTCATACAAATGTAATAAAAAGGTACATACATACTGGCACTATACCAGTTTAGAATCAGTACTTGAAAAATCAGTATCATTATACTCGTATAGTAGTAGTATAATGCAATGGTACGTATTGTACGCTGGTTATCTGGCTAGATATACATTATACATACATTTGACATGTAAATTGCCTAGCTTTCTACGTTTTCTACGTATATTACGTGAGAAATGCGCATTCCAAAGAAATTACAAACTGATAAAGGTAAAGAATTTTACAATTCGCAATTTGAAGAATTAATGAGAATTTATAAAATCAACCTATATTCAACCTATATAGTAATCACAAAGCATCCAATTGTTTAGAGATTTCTTTCGAAAAAGTTAAAGTTAACTTCTGGAAAAGTTAAATTGTGAAAAAGTTAATTGCAATTAACATGTAAATCCCATAGGAATGTAAGTTAACTTTTGAAAAAGTTAAAGTTAACTTTCGAAAAAGTTAAAGTTAACTTTCGAAAAAGTTAAAGTTAACTTTCGGAAAAGTTAAAGTTAACATTCGGAAAAGTTAAAGTTAACTTTTGGAAAAGTTAAATTGTGAAAAAGTTAAATGCAATTAACATGTTAATCCCATAAGAATTTAAGTCAACTTTCGAAAAAGTTAAAGTTAACTTTCAAAAAGGTTAAACTTAACTTTCGAAAAATTTAACGGTAACTTTTGGAAAAGTTAATGTTGACTTTTGTAAAAGTTAAAGTTAACTTTCGGAAAAGTTATAGTTAACTATCCGAAAAGTATATGTTAGCTTTTGGAAAAGTTGAATACAATTATCATGTAAATCCCATATCGAGTGTTTTTGTGAACATTAATGAAGAGTTATCTTAAAAGGTTAGGTATTAGTTTTCCTGAAAAAAAAACAATTTTTACTTTTATCCAAAGTAATTTATAATTATAAAATATAAATATTATATAATTTAAACATTTAGTAAAATAAAGAAACTTTTGGCTGTTACTATACACCAACTTAACAAAATAAAATAGTGCTATCTTAACCACAGTATTTTTTTCTTTAGAATAGATTTATTTATGAACAATAAATATAAAGTCATAAGAAATATTGTGGTATAAAAGGAAAAGAAACCTAAGTGTTTTTAATAAAATTCTTTTCAGATATGAATAATTAAAAAAAGGTGCTGCAACGCAGCATTTTTTGTTTTTTGGTTGGCGAACCTGACTGCTGACAACATAAAGTACAGGCATAAGTGCGATTGGTCAAAATACGCGCGTTGATTAGAAATGCTTTTAATTAATTAATTTTAAACATATTTAAAAAATGTATTTATACTTTATTTGTATAAAATATATTTCATGAAGTTTATTTTTTCTTAAAATAAAATTATTTAATCATAATAAATATGTTGAAAGATAGTAATATATTTCTAAAAATTTCAAATAAGGCGCGAATTATGAAAGCATGCGTACTTGCTTTTGACATTATAGCTCCAGGACGTATGTAAACAAATATGATGGCCGGATCTTTTAGGTTATGTCTAAAAGGTCAGCTTTGTACGCTTTATAATACCGATAATATCATTATATTATTACACTTATCATTATTTACAGCATATTTGATAATTCTTTTTTAATATAATTGTTGATATGAAATTTAGAAGATATAGACTGCTCAGCGCTTAGGAATGTTAAAAAAGACTCATTGTTAATTACATGTACAATCCATTGTATGTGATTCGATAAATGAGCTGTAAAGAATGTAGTAGCTCTTCGAAATTGTTTTCTAAATTTATATATTGAAACTGTAGAATGTATTCTAGGTGTTATTCAAATAAACCCTACTACTATCAATGTGTTTTTACTACTTTACCTAATCCTTTACTTTCTAATAAAAAATTTATAAGTGAAATATTTATTTATCGGACCGAATATTTTCATCATAATACGTTAAAATTTACTATGTGTTACGCAAAGCGATTTATTTTCATAGTGTCACAATACAAAATACAATTAAATTTTTACAGTTCCAATGCATTTTCTGTTGGTGGAGAGTAAATTATGTATTTTACAACTGTAAAATTTAGTACATTTGTACTGAAAGGAGAAGGTAAATTTTAAAACGATGTGACAATTGCATCCTCCTCCCCTTGTCCCTTTCTATTTCCTGCGTCATTAACAGCGATAGAGGAAGAGAAAAATAGCAAAACCCTTTGGCTTAAGCCCAAAGCACAACGAATACGGTTACGGGAGCAGGACATGAGATAATAAAGGACAGAGACTGTTTCTGTCCTTTTCTGTCTCATGCTCTGGTCCCGTAAGCGTATTTTTATCTGCTTAGGCCTTTAGGGGGATCGTGGACCTTTCTTTTTTAAGCTAGACCGAATATACATCGCTTGAGTATCCGTTCACATTGGCCACGCGCATCTCGTTGCGCACCATACGTCAAGTCAGGCCCAACGTGACCCACTCCCTAATCTACCCCCTAATCTACCCGCTAATCTCAATATTTGAAAATTTAAGTCCCAATACATTTTGGGTTTGGTAGGTGGGTGGTGTTGGGAATAGAATAGTTTCTGTCAAAACATATACTAAGTGGGTGGTGGGTTGGTGGTGGTGGGGGGGGGGGGTGTTAGGCATATGATACATACATTGAAAACATATACTAGGTGGACAGTGGGTGGTAGTACCAAAGACATGTAACTTATTTCTAAGATAAAAGTTAACAACAATTTATTGTTTATGCAAATTCTATAGATGGATGGGGTCATAAACACATGCAATTAGCCTTAAGGTAAAAGTTAACAACAATACACAGTTTATGCAAATTAGAAAGGTTAAGATTTTAAGTTAAACTTGGTGCGATTCGATTGCAGCGCCGTCTATGGAGAAATCCCCCGCTTGAAAAACCTAAAGTAGAGGTAACTTTTAAATTCCCGCGCAAAAGTAAGGGTAAAAATTTAAAATGACGTAGGAGAATCCCCAAGAGAATGCCGACATATGGTAATACCGACTAAGGGTAACCGATTTCGGAAATCTACCTTACCGTCGAGCAAGCAAGTTATCTGCATTACCGACACAAGGTAACACGCGCGAAATCTGCATTACCGACCGACGGTAATTTATCAACAAAACCGCTAAAAATCCACTGCAGGTAACTGACTAGGGCGCCACCTGGTGGCGAAAAGCGGAACTGTGCGCTGGTTCTCTCATAGCTATACTACTACTGAAATATATTTTAAAAGCACAGGTAGTTTTTATTTATTAATATTATTGTTATTATTTTACTACTGTTATTATTATTATTTATTAGCATTATTTTTATTTTATTTTTATTTATTCAACAGGAGTTACCGAGACACTAAAAATCCATGTGATTGTAAAGCACTTGTCCCAGTGTCTTATTTCCTTAGGTAAAAGCGGTTTTCGAATATCCCTACTGTAATAACGTGCGTGAGATCTGTCGTAAGAAGGTAGGTATGTACTTACATGTGTACGCATATGAGATCTCAGGTGACACAGCCGAGATCTCGTATAAGATCTTATGTGAGAATGCGCCGCGTATAATGTTACTCAATATGAAATTGAAACAGCGTTCTTATATGAGTTCGTATATGGAGTTCATATGTAAGAACGTATGTGAGTTTGTATGTAAGAAAGTATGCAATATCGTGTCGGTTGTTCAACAAAAATTTACTTATTAAATATTTCAAGTAAAAACTCACGTACGAACACACGTGAGAATTCATGTGCGTACGCATGTACGAACTCATATGCGTCTTAATGTACGAACTCATGTGCGTCCACACTTAAGAACTAATGTGCGTCTACACGTAAAAACACTTGTGTAAACACACCAAAGTACATTATTAAGTTAAAATATATTAAACAATATTAAATATTAAATATATTAAATTCAATATATTATTAAAAAAAATTTTCGCCAACGGGAGTCGAGCCCATCTAACTTGAACATAAGAACCCCTTAAGCACCTCGGCCACCGTAGTTATAGAAAAAACTTTACAAAATCTTGGTCATGTTTAATACATAAATTTCTCAGGCAAGACATGAGTAAATCTTTGTAAATTTGTTTCTATAACTACGGTGTCCAAGGGGCTTAATGCGTTTTTAGGCTCAGGTTAGATGTGCTCGAATCCTGTTGGCGAGAATTTTTTTTTAATATTATATTTGAAATAATATATTTAATATTTAATATTGTTTAATACGAATTCACATGCGTTCTTACATATAAACTCATATACAAACTGATATAAGAACGCTGTTTAAATTTCATATTGAGTAACATTATACGCGGCGTATAACGGAACTTAATATAAAAACTTACATGCGTTCGTCCCTACGTTCTCACATAAGATCTTATACGAGACCTCGGCTGTGTCACCTGAGATCTTATATGCGTACACATGTAAGTACATACCTACCTTCTTACGACAGATCTCACGCACGTTTTTATAGTAGGGATGGTCGGAATAAACTGGTGCAGCAGTTTATAACGTATTTTTAAAAAAATGTTAAATTCTCCTAGTAACATATTTAAATATGAAGTAATTAATTCATTGATTTATATAATTTATGAAATTACATAACGCATAAAGTTAAAATTTTGCTATATATGCTTGATGTTGTTAGTTTATATAAATTCCCCGAATAAACTTATTAAAGATCTCAAATCAACTAATGCTGTTTCGCTGATTTAATTAATCGTGTATTTCTGGCGAAACCGAGCAGCTAGGATTTCGTTCTAAACAGATTTTGAGAGTGAAAATGAGTACAAATCAGATCCCAGTTGCCGATTTTGCATTCATTTTTGTAAAAGCTATTTACCTCAGGAGCTTGGTGTGAATAAACTTAGTTGAAATAAATTGAATTTCAGAGTGGAATTTTTTCTATTGTTGATTAAAAATTTTTTTTGACAAAGTTGACGATGAAGCTCATGTAAGTAGTTTGATAATGTGATATCTTTCAACTAAGCTGATTAATGTTAACACAACTTGATTTAATTGATTTTGATTGACAGAATCTAATTTTTGTATATTATAATTGTATTACAGACTCGACTTTTTACATAATAAAAATTATACTTGAATTGTCCTGAAGAGGAAGTCATATGGACTTCGAAACGTCGACATTTTGAACATCTGAATAAATAAATTTGTATTTTAGTCTGAAGCTATCGTTTTTTCTCTCAAATAATTTATATTATCTCAGACTTTAAGTTATATATGTCTGTACATTTATATTTTTATCTGTATATATATATTTTTAATTTATTAAATAGATATTATTACAGATATGTATTCATATACAGTAAAACCTCTCTCAGCGGACACCTCCTAATAGCGGACACCTCCTAATAGCGGACACCTACTTTAACGGACGAAATTGAAAAGTCCCGGCAAAATTATATTGTTTTATATGAGATGAAAACCTCTTAATAGCGGACCCTCTCAAAAGCGGACACCTCTGTTAACGGACACACAAATGCTTTGACAAATGCACAGAATAACGGACACTTGACCGATTATCCGAATAATAAAACATTTTATCCAATCTTCCATTATCCTAAATTTTCCACCTTCTCGAATTTTAAAATTGATTTTTTATATTTAATTCATCATTCATATTTTCGTAACACATTTTCAATGTCGCCATACGTCCCACTGTCAAAAAAAATTTTCAAAATTCTAAATACCGTCAAGTGGGGCTATTTTGTGCACAAAACCGCTTTTTTCCACTCTATGCTTTATTAAAATTCAGAATCTAAAAAAAAAATTTATCTATTCAGTTATGTTGTAGACATCCTTCTAAAGGTGTTCTATGAGTTAGCCGACAAGAAAAAATTTTTTGTCTGAGTTGTAGAAACTCAAAGTTGTGCTCAAAATAAACCCCATGGTGGGGCTATTTTGTGCATCAAAGTTTGCTTAGTTAAAAAGTTGTGTAAAACATTTTTTTTTAACGTTTTTGTTGTATGAAATATTATTTCTAGATATTTTAGAGTACAATAAAGAAAAACAAAGTTAGAAATATTTTTTTCCTAGGAATTGTTAAACTAATTTGAAAGTAAAACACTAAAATTTCACAAAAAAGTAGATTTACAAAGCTAGTATATTAAGCAACAAGGGGTTAAAGGCAGCCATTTGTTTACGCTGATTTTTCTGTACGAGTGACAGTCGAGGGCGAAGTCCGAGACGTGAACAAGTACACAAACATCATTGTAAACAAATTGGACTGACTTTAAACCCGTGTTGCTTACGATACTTTTTATTCCAAAGGCACAAACTTAGTGCTTTTTAATGTTTGTAGGTTAGGGTCTAAATGCATTCACTTGTATAAAAATGGCGGCCATTTTTGCCCTGTGGTGAAAAAAATGCATGGATCAGCTGTTCATTTTTTTCCTTGGGAAAAAATGGAAGCCATTTTTACCCGGTCGAACAAATGAATGCGTTTAGACCCTGCCTACAGGCATCTAAAAGCGCCATGTTTGTGCCTGTGGGATAAAAAAGTTATTTCTTTAAGAAAGTTTTACTTAAAATAACATCTATTACACATCTTGAGTTATTTTAAGAGAAAAAGTTTCAAAATTAAATTAATCAATTAACAAAAATAAGACAAAAATGTTTCAAAATGAAATTCTAAAGTAATTTTTACTAACTACAAAATAAATTATTTAAAAAAACTTGATTTTAAAGAATGCACAAAATAACCCACCAAATCCTGGTTTTTCAGTTTTTTACACTTTTTTCTTAAAATATGCAATAAAAAGTTAGCGCATTACGCATACATCATCACAACTAAATGGCCAACAAGTATTATTAACACCTTTAAAAACACTTTTAAACTTTCGGAGATCTGAACAGAATTTTGAGAACTTTGAAATTTTTTTGCTTAATTTTCACGATTTTACGATTTTTTTTCTGATTTCTGATAAAAAATAGAGTAAATTCATTTAGTACTCTCTGTAGTCTATATATCAGAAAATATTTATACCAAGTAGCAAACTTAAGCAACTGAATATGAAGATTTTATTCATAAAAAACCTCGCGTGCACAAAATAGACCCAAGGCGCACAAAATAGCCCCACTTGGCGGTACTATGTTTTATAAAAAATGCAATCAAATATTTATTTATATACAAAAGATCGTGATTGTCTAGCTTCTGTGTTTTATTTATAAAAAAAATGGAATCAGACAAAATATTATATAAATATGTACATATATAGTGAAACCTCCTAATAGCGGACACCTCCGTTAACGGACAATTTGTTCTTGTACAGTCGGTGTGCGCTATAGGAAGGTTTCACTGTATATGTATATATCCTCAATGATATAAAAAACAATTTTTTAATTAAAAAATAGTAATAAAAATTTTTAACTTGAAAACAAAATGCTCATTTACAAAAATAATTAATTATTTAATGAACGTTTTCAGTGCTTGATTTCATATTTTTAATTAAAAAATTGTTTTTTATATCTTTGAGGTTATATACATATATATGAATACATCCCTACTAAAAAATCCGGACTAATTCCGTACGAATTCCGGACGAATTCCAGACAAAACAGTCCGGTCTTATCTGGAATTAATCCGAAATGTGTCCGGAAATGATCCGAATTAGTCCAAAATTTGTCTGACACAAAAAATTTGATCTGAAATTAATCCGGAATAGTCCGAATCTTGTCCGGCAATTGATTTCGAAATTATATATAATCAAAGTGAAGTCCGTTTTTTGTCCGGTCACGTCCGGAAACTGTCCGACACAAAATTTAAAATCCGCTTTAAGTCTGGTTTTAACTGGAATTAGTCCGGGAGTCAATTCCGAAATTATTTATAGCTGAAGTGAAATCAGATTCTAGTCCGTTTACATCCGGAAGTTGTCCGGCATAAATTTTAAATCCGTTTTAATTCTGGTTTTACCTGGAATTAGTCCGGCAGTCAACTCCGAAATTATTAATAGTCTAAGTAAAAACCGATTCTAGTCTGTTCACATCTGGCAGTTGTCCGGCATAAATTTTAAATTCGTTTCAAGTCTGGTTTAGTCTGGAATTTGTCTGGCAGTCATGTATAAAATTATTTATAGTCTGAGTGAAATCCGTTTGTCGTCAGTTCACATCCGAAAATTAACCCGACCAAATTAAAAATTCGTTTTAAGTCTGGATTTATCTAGAATTACTCCAGCAGTCAATTCCGAAATTATTTATAGTCTAAGTGAAATCTGATTCTAGTCCGTTTACATCCGGCACTTGTCCCGCATAAATTTTAAATCCGTTTTAAGTCTGGTTTTATTTGGAATTAGTCCGGCAGTCAATTCCGAAATTATTTATGGTCTAAGTGAAATCCGATTCTAGTCCGTTCACATCTGGCAGTTGTCCGGCATACATTTTAAATCCGTTTTAAGTCTGGTTTTAACTGGAATTAGTCCGGCAGTCGATTCAGAAATTATTTTTAGTTAGAGATAACTCCTCTTTAATTGCATTAAAATTCCGAAATTATTTATGGTCTAAGTGAAATCCGATTCTAGTCCGTTCACATCCGGCAGTTGTCCGGAATAAATTTGAAATCTGTTTTAAGTCTGGTTATATCTGTAACTAGTTCGGCTGTCAATTCTGAAATTATTTATAGTCATCCTATTTTCCCTTCCCCGTTCGCTCACCTCCGGATTCCGGTGATTTTGGAGATACATTGATTTGGAAATTTTCTTAGAACATGCGGAACATTCAATTACATTTTATATGTGACTTTTCTGTTTTTAATCCCGTCTGAAAGCAGTAAAATATCTGCAAAAGCATTTATTTTCTGTTAGTAGCGAATTGAGCTAATTAAAGGAAATTAGGAATCTGAATTGTTTTTATAATTCGCCAGTGTTTATTGGATGGTGACATCTAAAAATATTTGCAATGGATCTTAGAAAAATAGAAAATTTTATTGCTTTTAATTATAGGAAGTCGGAAAATAGTTGCATTAAAAATAATTCAATTTCTGAATGATTTTATTTTACTTTCGCTTCAAAAGATTCTGAATTTTCGTCAGTTAAATTGGCTCTCTGCATTTTCTAAGAACATCTCCATCTTTTTAACTATTTTTCATTTCGCCCTTTTTACCGGAATACAGAAAAAGTCTGGCATATCTTTTACAATCCAGAAAGAGTCAGGTGAATGGCAAGGAGTCTGGTGAAGTTTGGGTACAATCCAGTACTCGTTTTTAAATCCAGAAAGAGTCCTGTTTAGTGCAAAAATATTCCTGCATTCTTTTTGCGATCCGGAGAAGCCAGACAAATACTGTTTTTATCCGTCACATGTTTTTAAATCTAGATTATAGTACGATTTATTAAGAAAATAGGAAACACATTTTTTAAAACAATTTTTTCTTGAGGTCGTTTAGCCATGTCGTGATGTGTCGTTGTAATGAAAATGATAATAAATAAAAGTAACATTTGGACAAAAAAAAACAGATTACAAAAAACGGATTTCAGTTTGACTATTAATAATTTCGGAATTGACTGCCGTACAATTTTCGGATGTGAACGGACGCAAAACGGATTTTAGTTAGACTATAAGTAAATTCGGAATTAAGTACCTGATAAATTCCAGACTAAACCAGACTTAAAGCGGATTGGGAAATTTGTACCTGACAGTTTCCGGACGTGACCGGACTAAAAACGGACTTCACTTTAACTAAAAATAATATCTAAATGAATTGTCGGACTAATTCCAGATAAAACCCGACTTAAAATGGATTGTAAAGTTTGTGCCGGATAGTTGCCGAACTTGACCGGTCTAAAAACGGATTTTACACTTGAGCTATAAATAGATTCCGAATCCATTTTTTATTTGCAGTAAAACCCTCACATATCGGATTCCAAGGGTCTGAGAATTTTTTTCGATATAAGCAGGAATTCTATTTATTCGGGTAAAAATTCATTATATTTAATTTATACGTGAGTCCTACTGTATTTTCTATATCTCCCTTGATACCGTGTAATAAAGTGAACTCTATCCGGATTTAAAAACGAGTGCCCGATTATGTCCGTACTTTGCCGTACTCTTTTAGAATTATAAAAAGAATGCTGGATTATTTTGATACTAAACCAGACGCTATCCGAATGTGAATGCGATTGCCGTATTATTTTCATACTAAACCAGACTCTTTCCGGATTTGAAACGTGTGCCGGATTATATCCGTACTGTACCGGACTCTTTCCGAATTCTAAAACGAATGTCGGATTATTTTCGTACATACTCCGGGTTCTATTTGGAATTAAGAATTAGTGACGGATTATATCCGTACTTTACTGGACTCTTTCCGGATTTAATCCACAGATTAAATGTATGTTTGATTTAACAAGTTGAACCTCAGAGCTCGTATAGCTCAGTCGGTTTAGGTTCTGCGTTGCGTGCGTAACATCCCGTGTACGATTCCCCTCATGCGTGCGATTTTTCTTCTTTAATACAACTGTTGTATATAATCGTTGTAATAAATGTATGAGTATTTGTGTAATGTTAAGTTCCAAACATTGTTTAAAAATGACTTAAACAATTAAAAAAAAAATTCTTTTTTGCTTTTCCGACTAATTCCGGATGAAGCCGGACTAAATCCGGATTACAAAAAAAGTTTAACCAGAAATGTGTTCCGGACTCTACCGGACTACATCCGGATTTAACCAACGATTAGGACCGTATTTGTTCCGGACTGTACCGGACTACATTCGGATTTAAACAACGCTCCGGACCAGATTTGTTCCGGACTGTACCGGACTACTTTCGGATTTAAACAACACTTCGGACCAGATTTGTTCCAGACTGTACCATACTATATACGGATTGTATACGGCCGGATTTATTTCGGATAAGACCGGACTAAATTCCGTGCCAAAAACCTACGTTAAATCGGACACTTTCGGACTGATTTCAGATCCGGAATTAATCCGGACTTGTCTGGAATTTTGTCTGGAATTCGTCCGGAATTCATCCGGATTTCGTCCGGATTTTTTAGTAGGGATTTCTGTAATAATATCTATTGAATAAATCTTTCAAGATAAATTATATCATATTGAATAAATAACGCATTTAGCAGTTCAAGTTTAATCTAAACTCATTACCGTTGTAACTTTTTAATATAATTTTTTCTTAATTTGCATAGCATACAAATTGAATTAGCAAGGAAACTGTAACAAGTATTCATACACGTTCGGTTGGGTATTAAAAAAAGAACTTACTACAATTACAAGTTACTACAATAAAAATAAGGTAAGAGTTCAAAACTTTATATACACTGAGATTTAGAATTATGCAATTTAGATTTTTTGAGATTCATGTCCATTTCCAAACTTTGGGACACCCTATATATAGGTATATATGTATATTCATTTACATAAAAAATTACATATACACACACATATATATATATAAGAACAAAAATCGGGCAAGTTCGAGTTACACTCGCACTAATATGGCGGACAAATTTTTAAAAAATTGTTTGATTCTCATATAACTTGGTATCTAGGGGTTTTTTAGGGGCGCTAATTACGAATCTGAAGTCATATTTCAAAAATTCAAAATTGCGGATCCAATATGGCGGACCCATGTGCTTATTGCAGTCTCAAACCATAACAGAGTAAGGTACATTGCTTAGTGAACCGTCCTTTTGCTTTCAATTCACCGATCTTGGTTCAGAAGGACCAATGAAGTTGGACATGAAGGAGGCCGCTCGATTATCCTTCCATTTTTGCCAAAGAAGGCCTATGTAAAAAGTATGATATTCCATCTCACCTCGAACCATTTTTTTTCTGACATCTGATCTGATCATCATCGTCTGAAACTGATTCACCATTAGAATCGCATAAGCAGTCAACAGACTTACAATCACTTGGAATTTCTAAAATATCTAATTCTTCCATTGTTGATATCATAAATAAAAATTAAACTTCACGACATAAAATGAAACTAAAATGTAGTTAGCTCGTATCAGTGGAAAAATGAAATACAAAAATTAAAACCATCAAAAGTTGGTGTACTGATCTTCAGTTCTCTTGGCAGTTGCTAAGAAAAGAATGTACACTGTTATTCATAAATTTTTTGCTCTCAAGATACGATTTGATTTTTATGTTTGGGCTACAGTCGTTAGTGCTGTAAACGTAGCTAAATAGTTAAAAAAAAAAAATTCTATTTCTCAATAGTTCTTTATCTTTGCATCAATTTCTACAAAATGCAATAGAATAAAGAAAAAATTTAAACTCTTACTTTCTGATGTTGCAGCAATATTATGTCTGTTTTGCAGCAATGATGTTGCAATCATACATCCATGACGTTTCAATTGAAAAAGAAATTTCGTTATCCCAGAAATATTCTTTGAATATTACAAGAAAAATATGCTGCAACATTATTGCACCATTGCTACATTTGTATTATACTTTTATGCAGAAATTATGTTACACTATTATACTATTACTGTAAAAAATTATTGTACCATTGATGCTATATATCTAAGATATCTCAGAAATATTCTGTGAATATTACGAGAAAAACATGCTGCAACATTATTGTATCATTAATGCAACGCTGCAATTTGCAGCAATACAATACAATACTGTTCATCAATGTTACAATAATTTGGCAGCAATAGTACAATAATGTCACATAATTGGTGCAATAAAAGTGCAATGCATATACAGCAATGATGCAATAATGTTGCAGTATTTTTATCTTGCATATTCTTGTAAATTCAGAAAATTTCTGGGAAATCAAAAATTCTTTTTCAATCGAAACGCCATAAATGTATTGCCGCAAAACATATACAATATTGCTGCAATATCAGAAAATAGGAGTTTAAATTTTTTAAATGTTAAACATTTCTATATTCTACTATTGCATTTTCTAGAAATTAATATAAAGATAAAGAACTGTTAAGAAATAGTAATATAAATGTTTTTTTTTTACTATTTAGCTACGTTTACAGCATTAACGACTGTAGCCCAAACATAAAAATCAAATCGTATCTTGAGAGCAAGACATTTATGAATAACAGTGTACATTCTTTTGTTAACAACTGCCAAGAGAACTGAAGATCAGTACACCAACTATTGATGGTTTTAATTTTTGTATTTCATTTTTCCACTGATAATAGCTAACTACATTTTAGTTTTATTTTATTTCGTGAAGTTTAATTTTTATTTATGATATTAACAATGGAAGAATTAGATATTTTAGAAATTCCAAGTGATTGTGAGTCTGTTGACTGCTTATGCGATTCTAATGGTGAATCAGTTTTAGACGATGATGATCAGATCAGATGTCAGAAAAAAAATGGTTCGAGGTGAGATGGAATATCAAATTTCTTACATAGGCCTTCGTTGGCAAAAATGGAAGGATAATCGAGCGGCCTCATTCATGTCCAATTTCATTGATCCTTCTGAACCAAGATCGGCGAATTGAAAGCAAAAGGACGGTTCACTAAGCAATGTACCTTGCTCTGTTATGGTTTGAGACTGCAATAAGCACATGGGTCCGCCATATTGGATCCGCAATTTTGAATTTTTGAAATATGACTTCAGATTCGTAATTAGCGTCCCAAAAAACAACTAGATACTAAGTTTTATGAGAATCAAACAATTTTTTAAAAATAAGTCCGCCATATTGGATCCGCCATTTTGAATTTTTGAAAATTGAATTCAGATTCGTAATTAGCGCCCCCAAAAACCCCTAGACACCAAGTTTTATGAGAATCAAACAATTTTTTAAAAATTGGTCCTCCATATTGGATCCGCCATTTTGAATTTTTAAAAATTGACTTTAGATTTGTAATTAGCGCCCCCAAAAACCCCTAGATACTAAGTTTTATGAGAATCAAACAATTTTTTAAAAATGAGTCCGCCATATTGGATCCGCCATTTTGAATTTTTGAAAATTGACTTCAGATTCGTTATGAGCGACCTTTTTATAGTTAAAAAAAAAATTGGTTTCTCAAAGTTTGCAATGAATTAGTAGAAACTGCTTTCTTTCGGAAAAAAAACACTAATTTTCAGTTATTGTTAGCTTACAGTACTGTTGTTATTAACAATTAATGATTAAACAATTTTTTTTATCACTTGTTTATGTCCGAAGGATGTTATGAACAAAAAACACTGGATATTTATTGGTAAAAATTCAATTGAAAAATAATAAACATCAAGAATCAAAGTGGGTCTCTGGGAGACCTATTATGACGCAAAGGGTTAAGTCGCGCCCGTCAGGCCAGGGATATTCCATAATTTATTTAATAACTTGTTACTATTAACTATTTTTTTAATTACACAGCCCCACAAAAAAAAAAGTGTCATGTACTTTTGACCGGAATACTCTAGCCCTATGTATTTTGACGCGCTGAACACGAATCCGAAGTCCATTTTGCTCCATCACGTCAGGATTTTTTTCTAACCTCAAAAAACATGTCGGATTTTTAGAGGTAGGCGATTTTTTAAAAAAATTTATGGATTTACTTCAAACTTGGTCTCTGGGGGTTTTTTGGGTCGCTGATTGCGAATCTGACGTCATATTTTCGAAATTTGGTATCTTCAGGTTTTTAAGTTGCTGAGTGTGATTTCGAAGCGAGTTTCTCACATTTTCAAATATGACTTCTATTACCATTTTATCATAAAATATTCCTTGATAACAGATTGGATATGTTTGGTGCAGAAGCCAAATAAGAAAGTACATTGTTCCATTCTGCATCTTATTCCTGATAAATCTTCAATTTTTTTAAAAATTCGTCCGCCATATTGGATCCGCCATTTTGAATTTTGAAAATCTAACTTCAGATTCGTAATCAGCGACCCAAAAAACCCTTAGATACCAAGTTTGAAGTAAATCTTCAAATTTTTTCAAAATTCGTCCGCCATATTGGATCCGCCATTTTGAATTTTGAAAATCTAACTTCAGATTCATAATCAGCGACCCAAAAAACCCCCAGATACCAAGTTTGAAGTAAATCCATAAATTTGTTTAAAAAATCGCCTACCTCTCAAAATCCGACATGTTTTTTGAGGTTAGAAAAAAATCCTGACGTGATGGAGCAAAATGGACTTCGGATTCGTGTTCAGCGCGTCAAAATACATAGGGCTAAGGTATTCCGGTCAAAAGTACATGACACTTTTTTTTTTGTGGGGCTGTGTTATTAATTAATAGTTTCTTTATGAATTTTCTACAAAATTGATACATGGGGCATTCCACGTGACATTTTCATTAAAAAATTTTTTTTACTTGGAATAATTTTTTTCTGATTCTCTATAAAAAATAAGGAAACACGTATT
Source organism: Ganaspis brasiliensis (assembly GCA_037103525.1). Taxonomy (NCBI): domain Eukaryota; kingdom Metazoa; phylum Arthropoda; class Insecta; order Hymenoptera; family Figitidae; genus Ganaspis; species Ganaspis brasiliensis. The sequence goes on from JAZKLR010000652.1 coordinate 763,168, forward strand.
TTTTTATTTTTTTATTGATTAAAAATTGCAGAAGTTATGAATTTTGGAAATAGAGCATTTTTAACCTTCGTTTTTCTCCGTTATTATTAGTAAATTGAAAATAATGCCCTACATAAAGTTTGTTCAATTTTTTATAGATTTTTTAGACATGTAGTAAAAAATAATGAGTTTGCAACAAAAATACATGAAAAATTGAATTTACGCCTAAAAAGTGACTTTTCTCAAAACCGAAGGTCTCGATTTTCGATTTTTTTCTTTCAATACAGTTACTGATTAATAAAGAAATTTTTTTCGTAAGTCTAAAAGTGGTGCTCTTTAATGTTCCAATGATATTTATAATAATTCCTTGTTGCAAAAAGTTTAAATTATGAATTAAAGAAATGAAACAACTTCAACGTAGAAATTCCTGTGTGTAACAGTTCTTTTGTTTTGTAACTGAAGGTTAAAATTTAAAAAAATATAAAAGTAAACAATATAAATGCAAATATGATTAAAACGCTAAAGAGCACCACTTTTAGACTTACGAGAAAAATTTCTTTATTAATCAGTAACTGCATTGAAAGAAAAAAATCGAAAACCGAGACCTTCGGTTTTGAGAAAAGTCACTTTTTAGCCGTAAATTCAATTTTTCATGTATTTTTGTTGCAAATTCATTATTTTTTACTACATGTCTAAAAAATCTATGAAAAATTGAACAAACTTTATATAGGGCATTATTTTTAATTTACTAATAATAACGGAGAAAACCGAAGGTTAAAAATGCTCTATTTCGAAAAACGTTAAATTTCAAAAATTCTTAACTTCTGCAATTTTCATTCAATAAAAAAATAAAAAAAATAAGTGTTTCTTTATTTTTCATAGAAAATCAGAAAAAAATTATTCCAAGCAATAAAAATTTTTGAATGCAAATGTCACGTGGAATGTCCCGCATATCGTTAAGTTTTAAATGTTTACAGACTTTTTGATGTATTTTTCATTTGTTTAAGCAATCTATTATTGTTAATCTGAACTACTATCCAAATAATCCTAGCGAGTTGTATGTCTTTCAGACCTATTTTTTATACGTATTTAAAACAATAACTTATTCAGTAAAATCAATTACAACAACCATTTGCAATTGTTTAAAAACTTATTGTCATTAAATAATAATTCTTTTCACACGCTCCTAGAAAACTATAATTCTTTCCTTATTTTACAAATTAATGTACTCTGGTTCGAAAAATTAAAATAGTTGACTATAAATTCTTATTTTTTAATCGTTAAACAATTTATTATTTTTGATCTGTAACTTTTATCTTAAAAAAATTAGCAAGTTGTAGGTTTTTGTTGACATATGTATTAATCTATAATATTTAAAATCATAAGGTGAATTAATCGCAACTACCACATTTAACTGTTCAAACAATATAGAAAAAAGTCTCTTTTTTGCCTTTATGGGGGCTATTTATGATCCTATAAAAATATTTAATATTAACAAGTTATGAAATAAATTGTGGAATATTGTTTTTAAAGGTCATTTCAAGATGATATTTGTTGTATTGATGTTTTTAGTAATTTTCGAGGATTTTATAGCGAATTTACGAAAAAGTTCTTTTTCCCTATATTTGAAATCAATGGGAAATTTAAAGGGGTTTGAGCCACCCCACAGTGGGATGAAAGGGCATTTTTCGTCTCAAAATTCTAACGAAGTCCCAAATCTTAAAGGATTTTAAAGTTTTTTTTTTAAAAATACTCATGAAGAATTATTTAAAGAGTAAAGATGCAGGAAACTTGTGACTTTCCCAAAATAACCTACCTACATGACATTTTCCTAGTGAACAACACGATTTTTGTTAGAAAAATGATTTGTAAAATATATTTTCACTCATATTTAGGGCAAATTTTGATAAGAAATCTACAAATTATACTTCTACGGGTTCTAGTCTACAAACATCAACAGATATATATTCAAAAATTCAAAATGGCGGATTATACTTGTCAATTTGATTAAAGTACATTAAAATATCATAGTTCTTAGTTAAGAAGTGCTCAAAAAAATAATTTTTTTTCAAAAAACTTGACTTTTGGTGTTTTTGATTACGAATCTGAAGTTAGCTTTAGAAAAATTGTAAATGTCGAATCCAATATGACGGCAAATATTATACAATTTGTGTTTATTTCTTTGAAATTAAGTGTTAAGCAATTAAGACCTCTACGAATGAATATGAAGTTAGTCCCTCCGATTTCAAAATGGCGTATCCAATATATTGGTAAATAAACAATTTGTGTTTATTTCTTTGAAATTCAGTGTTAAAAGGCAATTAGGGTCTGTAAGAATAAATCTGAAGTTAGATCCTCCGATTTCAAAATGGCGAATCTAAATATTAGATTACGAATCTGAAGTTAGTTTTAAAAAATTGTAAATGACGAATCCAATATGGCAGCGAATATTATACAATTTGTGTTTATTTCTTTTAAATTAAGTGTCAAAAGGCAATTAGGAACTCTGCGAAAAAATCTGAAGTTAGTGCTTCTAAATATTAGATTATAAATATTATATAAAATAAATAAATATTTCAAAAATTTGATTCGACATTTTGAAATCGGAGGATCTAAATTCAGATTCACTCGTAGAGGCCCTAATTGCCTTTTAACACTGAATTTCAAAGAAATAAACACAAATTGTATATTTACCGTCATATTGGATTCGCCATTTTGAAATCGGAGGGACTAACTTCAGATTCATTCGTAGAGGTCTTAATTGCTTTTTAACACTTAATTTCAAAGAAATAAACACAAATTGTATAATATTTGCCGCCATATTGGATTCGACATTTACAATTTTTTTAAAGCTAACTTCAGATTCGTAATCAAAAACACCAAAAGTCAAGTTTTTTAAAAATAAATTATTTTTTTGAGCACTTCTTAACTAAGAACTATGATATTTTAATGAACTTTAATCAAATTGACAAGTATAAACCGCCATTTTGAATTTTTGAATGTAAATCTGTTGATGTTTGTAGACTAGAACCCGTAGAAGTATAATTTGTAGATTTCTTATCAAAATTTGCCCTAAATATGAGTGAAAATATATTTTACAAATCATTTTTCTAACAAAAATCGTGTTGTTCACTAGGAAAATGTCATGTAGGTAGGTTATTTTGGAAAAGTCACAAGTTTCCTGCATCTTTACTCTTTAAACAATTCTTCATGAGTATTTTAAAAAAAAAACTTTAAAATCCTTTAAGATTTGGGACTTCGGTAAAATTTTGAGACGAAAAATGCCCTTTCATCCCACTGTGGACCCCTAAATATTGTCTGACTTCTAAAATTTAAAAAATTATAGATATTTTTTCGGTTTTTAAACTTTCCGGGGGGCTGGAGCAAAAAATTTCGGACTTTTGTGTTTACAGAATACACTAGTACTGAAGTAGAAAAGCGGCTAGGCCGATAACGTCAATGGCGCGACTGCACCGTCTTGTTTTGTTCTGAATTTTCTCCTTTAATTATTGCAGTCAAAATTTTATATTTACACAGTTTATTGGAAAAAATCACAGCTTTCCAATTAAAATAAAATAAAAAATATTAGAAATATAGAAATTGGTCAAAATTGTAAAATAAGGATTAAATTTAAAAAATATGGTTGATTTTTTTTTTTAAATTTTAATTGTAACTTCTAAAAAGGACATGAAAAATGCCTTAAAATTCACTATATAATAATGAAAATCCATCAATTTTTGCCAATGTTATATGGAGTTGGAAATGACCGTGTCACATATAACATCGAAACTTCAACCCTCACTACATTCTATAATTTTTTGTTAAATAATTAATATTTTAGGGATCTGTTACTTCTATATAGGACAACAATTTACCAAAGTATCAGGCCAACCCCATAACTTTTATTTTTGGACTGGGGCGATTGAGAAATAATCCCCTATATAACACAACATATTTCATTCTCAATGAAATCGGCTGGGAACAGCAACTAACTCCTTGTTAGTTTTGAATATTACCCGTCCTTGCGAGGAGAGATGTTTTTGGAAAGGATTTGGTTCTCTTATTTTATTTTATAATAATATATTAATAGGAACTATCTTACCTGAACAACATTGATGCACATGGACGTCAAAGCTAAGCCAAACACAAGGTATACTATGGAGCACATCATATATATTGGATGCTGAAAAGCGAGTTTTAATTTAATATTTTTAATTTATTTTTGAAAAATGCAAGATAAAATTGTAGGTTTGGAAGAAACAACAATCAAACTACCAAACATTACCCTGTGCTCCTTTTCTAGCATTTTAATATGCTTTACAATTAAACTCATAGAGAAAGCCCCGAGCAGGGTAATCCATCGGCAAGAGCTTCGGCGCGAGCTTGAGACCGCGAGCTTCGATATTGGGGATTTACATTGGGCCAATGTTTCTACCAATATTGGACTGTCACTTCGGTCCGAGTCTCAAAATTAATCTATGCCCAATATTGGTACTTCAATATAAGCCCAATATTAAAACCTTTAATCTACCCAATTATGCGTAGGGCGTTGTCGGGAGTGGCGGGACGGCGGGTATGGCGAGACACTGATATATTTCAGAATAATTAACCAACAGTGTTGCCTATTCTTCTGCAAAATTGAAGTTTCATATCGCTTATTGTTTTGCTTATGATTCACAAGATTGTAACCTACCGCTGATTGAGAAAGTCATAACAACAGTTTCAAGAAACTTTCGAAGTATCATTCTCTTGTTTTAAAAGTTACTAAATAATACATTTTTACGAAATTCTGTGAACGGTAAGTGTTTTAATTTATTAGTACTTAAGTTGTTTTTAAAATTCTTAGAGGACTATGCATGTTTTTACGATGGATACGATTGAAAAGTCGTTATTACTATAATGTACTGTTTCGGGTGTGGCGGGACATTCTGTTTCGGGTATGTCGGGACACTGTATTCAGAGTGTTTAGTAATTTAGAATTTCTTCAAAATAAGGCATTGCTCTGGAATTATGTTTTTTAAAGTGCTAGTTTATATATAAATAAATATAATAAGTAAAAAATATATATATATACATATAAAAAATAATAAAAAGTCGGGTTTTATTTTTCATAATTGATAAAATTGTACATTGCATAACTTGTTTAAATAGTTTAATACTGTGAATGTTAATTTTAATTTATTTTTTAGATGGAAAGAAAACGTAAACTATCAGAAAAGGACACAAAGGAACCAACGAATCTAGAGTTTTTACTGGCAGCTGTAAAAGAAGTTGTAATAAATAAAAAGTGTCTCCGATCTACAGAAAAATTCTACCGTATTACTAAATCGAGTCTTTGGCGATACGTTAAAGGAGTAGAAAATAATTATTCAAATATTTCTGAAATTGATAATGAGATTTTGATAAACAAGCTAAGGGAATTAAATTCGTTCGGGCCGGAATCGACTTTCACTCGTGAAGAGGAAGAATCATTGAAAGATTAGATTGTGAAATGCAGTCAATTCTATCATGGCCTGAGTATCACTGAAGTAAAAGAGTTGGCTTTTCAATTTGCAAAGAAGCTCAACAAAAAATATCCCGATTCATGGAACAAAAACAAAATGGCAGGAAAAGACTAGTACTATGCATTTTTAAAGCGAAATCCAAGTCTCTCTTTGCGAACGCCACAACAAACAAGTTTGAATCGCGCCAAAGCATTTTGCAAGGAAAATGTAGCTTCATTTTTTAAAAATTTTGATCAATTGCTCTCCATAATGACGTATAGACCAGACTGTATTTGGAACAGGGACGAGACTGGTTTCTCTACTGTACCTACAAAAGCTGGTAGAGTTTTGAGTCTAAAAGGAAGTAAAAGAGTTGGCAACATGACATCTCAAGAGAAAGGAGCACTCGTGACAATGGCTTTAGCGGTAAATGCTGCAGGCGGCTAAATTCCACCATTTTATGTGATTCCAAGGAAAAAAATGCAATCAGTTTTTCTCGAGCAAGCATCAGTTGGAGCAATGGGGATGGCAAACGGATCAGGGTGGATGCAGCAGTCCGAGTTCCTGCAATTTATGAGGCATTTCATTGATTTTTCTAACGCGTCAAAAGAGAAGCCTCTGTTACTTCTTCTTGATAACCATAACTCTCATTTGTCGGTTGAAGTTCTCGACATGGCCGCTGAAAATGGGATAACGATGCTGTCTTTTCCACCTCACTGCAATCATCGGATGCAACCCTTGGACGTGTCAGCATATGGCCCTACTAAAACATTCTATGCTTCACAACGCAATGCTTGGATGAAAAGTAATGCTGGAAAGTGTTTGGAGATTCGTCACATACCGGTAATTGTGAAATCGGCTTTAGAGTTGTCACTTACGCCAAAAAACATCATGGCCGGTTTCAGGGCCACAGGGATTTGTCCATACAATCCTGATGTTTTTACTGACGTGGACTTTGTGGCAGCTGAGTTTAACGCCGAAAATAACTCCACTCAAGAACTCGAAGCATCGTTAATGCTAGATGTAGACAATGAATGCCCCAGAGTACTAATCGATTCACCAGACCACTGCAGAGAAAGCACAACGTCAGAAGAATCGACGACATCAGGAGAAACATCGTACTCAAGAGAAGGATCACATTCAAAAGCACCATCAAACTTTTCGACATTGTTTGATATTGGTCCCGTCCAGAAAGGAACCCCCAAAAAAAATCAAATCGAGGTCGGAAGGCATTGAAAAGCACGATTTTGACGTCGCCAGACAATATTACACTTCTAAAGGAAAGGCGCGAGAAAAAACATCATGCTAAAGCAGAAAAAGAAGAGAAATTAAAACAATCTCGAGCCAAGAGAGGCACAAAATCTGAAGCACCTCCAGCAAAACGAGCAAATACAACGTCTTCTGCAGCCAGAGAAGGTTTTTTATCTGAAGAGGATAGCGATTTTTGCATTATTATTTGCCTTGGAAAAATATCAAAAAAATTAACGGCTAATAATTTAGTCGAGTGTATGGAGTGTAAACGCGAAGTCCACTTAAAGTGTGCTGACATGCGGAATAGCTTCTTCGTTTGCAGTAACTGCGACTCAGACTGATGTCTAATACAACGATTTTGCTCATTTGTTTATGACCTAATGAAAAATATTTTAAATAAAGACATAAATTATTGGTTTAATCGTTGTTTTCTTTCTTTTTGTAACATCTAGATAGTGAAAATTGTGATTTATGGTAGTGTCCCTCCACTACCGACGTTTTTTTATGTCGGTAGTCGCGGGACATTTTCGTAAATCGGCGATAGTTTTTTTTTCTTGAAGACCAATGATATAAATATAAAGTAAAATTGAAGTAGATAGTTCTTCGAGTGTGCCGGTATAGACATAGACTTGATATTCTTGAAAATATGAGAGTTACAATAAAAAAACGAAGCGTGTCCCGCGACTACCGACTCTCCCCTACATTATACATAAAAACAAAAATTCCTAAAAATATTTCGATACACGGTTTCTGAAGCATATATTCTTAGATTATACCCATTATAATCTTTTTTCATCATTTATATATTTATTATAATTTATATAATCGCTTACCTAAGAGAAAAATTCCCTTCCGCTAGGAATCGAACGCACGACCCTAACACTAACAGTTCGCAACCCCAACCAACTATCTACGCAACGCACGCAACAGGGGTTCATAAAAAAGTTGAAGACATTCGTACTACATATTACACACAGAGTAACACTGTTAAATGTAGATAATTAATTTATAATATGTTCTACTAATAAATTGCATTTAGTAAAATGGTGTTGTCTTCCAATAATAAACATAATTATTTTTAGTTTAGATAAGAATGGGTTAGGTTATAGACTATTATTTCTTTTCTTTTTTTATAAATAAGTTTAATAACTGTTTTAGAATTAGAGTTTTTAATCACAAAACCGAAGTATTTTAAAAAACCCAAACAAAATTTGTAATACACTGAAAAATTTTATAGATTATTATTTGCTTAACTCGCAATTTAATTTTAGTAAACTGACTATCAAAGTGAGGAAAAAGTGGTCACTAGATAAAATATTTCATTTAATGTAAGTTTATGAACAATATATGATTTATTTTTTATTAAAATTTAGTAGTCAGTCGATAAATTATAAATTGTACATTTTTCTGGTATAAAACATTATAATATATTTTATTTGGTTTAGATTTTACAGCAATAAATCGAACCCTACCATATTTCTTCCATTTAGTTTTTTCACTGACTATTTTTCTTTGTAGATAAGAACAATTGAGGCAGTTTGTGAAGGAAATGCACAAGTCCATAAATCGACATTGTTCAGGAGTCAATAAAAACTGGTTTTCTAGTAAATGTGAGAATTTTTTTTAATTCTGCGTTTTTTATTATTTTCTACTAACCTATAAGTTTAAAAGATCAATATAATTGATGTATATTTTAATCAATATAGGGTATAAAGATATAAATTAACTTTTGGACTTGTGCGGCTTCTGCACAAAATGAAATGGAAAACACAGAAAATGTATTAAATCGAGTGAAGTATCGCAGTTTTATTAAATTTTTAGTAACATTTATTAAAAATTTTAATTTGGATAATTTTTATTAGCATTTTATAAATAATAAACATTTTTTAAAAATTACTTTTCAACATTTTCTTAACAATTATTACATAGTTCACTATTATTGTTTTCTGCCTTGCTTTAAGTGCATTATATTTATAAAATATAATAATATAAATTATTAAACAACGCCTAAAACACTTTAAAATTATCACAAATAAATATTATTTCATCCATTGCGCATCTTTGTATGCAGCTTGGAAATATGGACTTATGCTGTTTCTGCACAAAACGAAAATTTGTTTATTTTTTTTAAAGGGTTTTGAGTTTCGTATAACTTACGTAATATTTTACTTAGGGCTCGACAGAAATATTTAGCAAAATACACTAAAAAATTGTCAGCCAAATATCAATTATTTTTTATGTTTCTAGATCTAATTTCAAACTTTTTTATCTATTAACGAACAAAATTGGACAAAAATTGAAGCACTGCGCGTTACTTTCAACTTTTAAAATAATGGAAATTCAATCAATTTTTGCTCGCCAGAAAAATTTTGGCAAAATACATTAAAAAAATTTCAGTCAAATATCAATTATTTTTATTATGAACAACCTTTTACGTCCGAGTAGGTAAATATTTTTTGATAGAAGGATGAAAGAAAATAAACAAAAATGAAGTCATTCGGACAATGTAGTTTAATGCTGCGGCGTCCCTTAACGCCTTTATTTAATAATTTATTAAAAAGTAAATAAACACGCTGATCCTTCTTGCTGCCAGTCGTGCGAACTCTAATGTTCGAATTATATTTTATATTTTCCGCTTTAATTAAAAGCGCGTAAGCTGCTGCAATCTTCGGTCAACGGCCGAATTAGATAATCGGACGACCTCTGCCTAGATACGAAAGGGCCCGAAGGTCGTGTCATAGATCACGGTCGATGTTTCGTCACAGAGACGCCGTGCGCCGTGCAATTAGCACTCGATTTTGTAAATTGTTTTTCACACTTTCCGCGATTTAATTGTATAAATTTATGCGCTTTATAGCGATTATTTCTGTGCCAAATATATTTGTGATCTTGATATAACGATTGGATTATTGTTTATGTGTGGACTGTGAGTGGCAACCTTTCCTGAAAGAAACATTAAATCAGCTGTTTTTCGTTCAGCATTGCAACGACTAGCCGGTGCCACCAGACCACGCTTGTTTCGATCTTTCTGCGCTTGTGATCAACAAATTGGTAAGTTTGTGTCTCCCTCGACCTCTTCTGTGCTTCGCCATGCTCGCTTCTTTTTATCTAGATTAATTGTGAGTCCTCGTGTTTGGAAATCTCGCTCGTCTACTTTGTGTGCCGGCCTTCTCGAGCCGATCCCAGAGCTAGCAGCTTTTTCTTATTCAATTAATCATAATTAAAAATTAAAGTCTCGATAGGTTCGCCACAATGCTTAAAAAATGTTTCCGACGTTTCGAAATCGAAATGATTTCCTCTTCAGGGAGTCTAGTGATATAAAATAAAATAATTTTTTAAATCAAAGAAGTACAAAGTATTATGTATACAAAAACCTAACGATAATAATTTTAAAAATAATTAATGAAACATAAAAATGAAAATAATTACAATAGAAAATAAATTATAAAAATAATTATGAAATAAAATCATACCAGTATTTAAAGCATAAACAAAAACAGAAATTCATGAAGAATTTCAATCGTGACAATGGTATAAAACACTCTTAATACGAAGTCGTCAATACATTTATATAAACGAGAAAAGCAGTGTTCAGGGTTAGAAACGCTATAATAAAAATAATTTATGAAAACATTAAATAACGAACAAATTATATAAATAAAATCAATTATCAAAAATTAACAGTTAAATCTTAAACTTTAAAAATTGACTACTACAAATTTGTTTTGAAAAAGAAGAAAAAAAATTGAATAAATAAAGAAATAAATAAATAAAATAAAATAAATAAAATAAGAAAAAAATGATGTATAAAAACAAAAAATAAAATTTAAATTATAGTAACTAACATACCTATAAAATTTATAATTGTCATTTTTTTAGTAATTGTCACAAAAACACACATAAAATAATAACACATAAAAAAAACTAAAATAAAACTATCAAACATTAAAAATACTTTTAATTTGCAAAATGTGTGCACAGACAGGAATGACTTCACAATTAGAACTGAACTCTAAACACTGACCACTCTTCAACAATATTAATAACATTTTTCCAAGGACAAAAACAGACATTATTATACAAGAATTGGAGAAAAGTTAAACGAGTATTGATTATTTACATATTTCCAGAAATAAAATCCACCATCATTTCATATGAATTGTCAAAATTATTTAAATCAGTTATCTTATTCAAACTGTTTTCTCCCTCCTTCTTAATTAAAAACATCTCAGCAGTTAATCTTTTTTGTCAATTTGGTTCAATGTGTAAAATTTTGAATTCATCCCATTTCATAAAATGTGAAGAATCGTCATTTTCTAAAACATGTTTTGTCATTACATTATGATATTTTTCGTTAAGATCAAAATTGTCCATATGTTCTTTTCTTCGAATATGAAAAGAACGTTTTGTTTGTCCTACGTAAGCTTTACCACAGTTACAGTCTAATCTGTATACAACTCCACATTGATTCAAACTCTCAAGTTGATCCTTGCCCAATTTGATAAACCTATCCATTTTGGAATTAACACTAAAGATGGTTTTAATATTAAAGCCTTTAAGCAATCTTTTTATATTTTCTGATAAAGTTCCATAATATGGAAAAACTACTTTTTTGACTTTTTTAGTGTCATCAATCTTGTTTATGTCAGAAAGAGGTCTATTGTTTATTTCAATAATTCTTTTGTTAATATAAGTATTTATAAATTTCTTTGGATAATTATTAAGTTCTAAATAATATTTTACTAAGTTAATATTTTTAATATGAAAAGTTCTATCAGAAAGATTTAGAGCCGTGTCAATGAGACTTTTAATAGTGCCAATTTTATTTTGCAGAGGATGGTTAGACAAAAAATTTAAAAGTCTACCAGAGTACGTTTCTTTTCTATACCAATCAGTAATTAAACTGTTATTTTTAGTCCTTATGATTTTTAAATTGAGAAAATTAATACTCATATCATTTTCAACTTCATAAGTAAATTGTAATCTCTCGTGAAAGGAATTAAAAGAATCAACTACACTTGAAACCTTATCTAGAGGAACGCATAAGAAAGTGTCATCAACATATCTTTTATAAAAAATAATTCCAAAATCTAAATTTTTAATAACACTTTCTTCCAAATCCTGCATAACGATGTCAGCTAAGATAGGAGAAATAGAAGAACCCATGGGGGTGCCAAACTTTTGTCTATAAAATTTTTTATCAAATTGAAAAAACATATTATTCATAATAAAAACCTTACTATTTTTAAATTCATCCTTAGGGCTATTGGTATTTTTCTTAATAAATTTCCATCTGCTATCGATACCCTTCATTACAAGATCTATTGGAACATTAGTAAATGGAGATGAAACGTCAAGTGACATCATTATGTAGTCTTGTGGAATTTTCAACTTATAGACACCTTCCTTAAATGAGTAAGAGTATTTTACATAAGAAGGAGGTTTCGGTAAGGATTTAACCAAACTATCATTAAAAATTTTAGACATAACATAAGTTGGAGAATTTATAGTTGAGACAACTGGTCTAAGAGGGCAATTTTCTTGATGTATTTTTGGTAAACCATATATTCTAGCGATGTTAGTGTTCTTGGTCAAAATATCTTTTCTCATCAAATTTTCTTCCTAGTAACCACTGGTTCTAAGTTTATCAAGTTTTCTAAAGACTTTATTTTGTAATGGAATTAAAGGATTTTCATTTAATAATTCATATGTATTTTTATCATTTAGCATGAGATTAATTTTTTTAATATATTGTTCTCTTTCTAAAAATACCGTTAAATTTCCTTTATCAGCATTTGTTATAAAAAGATGTTTGATATTCTTTAAAAAACTCTTAGTTAAATTTATGTTTTTGGCAATAATCCTCCCCGAATCAGAAATATGTTTTGGTTTTTTTATATAATTATGACTTAAAGTCAAAATTTTATGTCTTATCTCCTCCCTATGTTCTCTGGGAATACTCGTGATACCCCTCTCCAAATCTTTCACAATATCAAAAACATGTTCATTTTTTGAAGTTAAAAACGTAGAGCTAAAATTATTACCGAGTCTTAAAATATCATAAACATTTCCAGAAATATCAGTATCAGTATAGTTAATAATTCAAGGATCATTTTTATTATTATCATTATCTATAAGAGATCTATGTTGATTCAAATTTGGACAATCATTAGATTTAACAGAATTATGTTTGATATTTTTAATTTTTTTCGCAAAATTGTTTACTGTAGAAGATTTAGTGTTCTCATACGACATTATTTCTTTAAATTTAATTTGTGGTAAACATTTTTTTAAATCACTAACAATTGAATCTATACTCTTTTTTAAGAAATTTAAATGATTATGAATATCATTAATTTCAAGACTCCGTAGTTGAGGTTTTAATTTTTCCAGAATACTGTTATGTTGTTTTTTACTTGAAAGACTATAAAAACATATTAGAAATGTTCTTAGTACGATTATAAATATTGTTCAGAAATACGTTTTCCTGTCTACAATTAATTAAAAATTCTCTTCTTTGAATAATAATGTTAATTTCTTTCTTTAAGTTCAGCCATCTCTTGGTTAAAAGAAATACTTTTTGACCATAAGAAAGTCTTATATCTTCCAGGAACATGATTCCACGCAATTTCAATCGATGCGTATAATATATTATTAACAACCTTTTACGTCCGAGTAGGTAAATATTTTTTTTTTTAGGATGAAAGAAGATAAACAAAAATGAAGTCATTCGGTCAATGTAGTTTAATGCTTAAAAAATGTTTCCGACGTTTCAAAATCGAAATGATTTCCTCTTCAGGGAGTCTAGTGATATAATATAAAATAATTTTTTAAATCAAAGAAGTACAAAGTATTATGTATACAAAAACTTAACGATAATAATTTTATAAATAATAAATGAAACATAAAAATGAAAATAATTACAATAGTAAATAAATTATAAAAATAATTATAAAATGAAATCATACCAGTAATTAAAGTATAAATAAAAACAGAAATTCATGAAGAATTTCAATCGTCACAATGGTATAAAACATCTCTTAATACGAAGTCGTCAATACATTTATATAAAAGAGAAAACCAGTGTTCAGTGTTCTTTTCTTTTACAAAAAAAATTTGTAGTAGTCAATTTTTAAAGTTTAAGATTTAATTGTTAATTTTTGATAATTGATTTTATTTATATAACTTGTTCGTTATTTAATGTTTTCATAAATTATTTTTATTATAGCGTTTCTAACTCTAAACACTGGTTTTCTCTTTTATATAAATGTATTGACGACTTCGTATTAAGAGTGTTTTATACCATTGTGACGATTAAAATTCTTTATGAATTTCTGTTTACGTTTATACTTTAATTACTGGTATGATTTTATTTCATAATTATTTTTTTAATTTATTTACTATTGCGAATATTTTCATTTTTATGTTTCATTTATTATTTTTAAAATTATTATCGTTAAGTTTTTGTATACATAATACTTTGTACTTCTTTGATTTTAAAAATTATTTTATTTTGTATCACTAGACTCCCTGAAGAGGAAATCATTTCGATTTCGAAACGTCAGAAACATTTTTTATACAATACCTTGCGTCAAGAACTCTACTAAAAAGTTTGTTTTTAGAGTTCTAGAGATTAAAAGGAGGAGAATCCTACTTTTCATCACAGTTATCCCTACCAGCAACGCCATTCAAGCACGCTTGCCAACCTAAACATCAGCTGTCGCGTCACGTGTTAAAATAGCAAGCGTACTTGAATGGCATTGCTGGTGGGGTTAAACTGTGATAAAAAGTAGAATTCTCTTCATTTTAATCTCTAAAACTCTAAGAACAGCGTTTTCAGTAGATTTCTTGACACAAGGTTATTATATAAAATTATGTGTGCTATTAAGCATTAAACTACATTGTCCGAATGACTTTATTTTTGTTTATCATCTTTAATCCTTCTAGGAAAAAATAATTTTTCATGTTTTTAGATATTATTTTAAACTTTTTCATCTATTAATGAACAAAATTGAACAAAAATTAAAGATCTACGCGTTATTTTCAACTTGTCAAAAAATGAAAATTCAGTCTATTTTTGCCTCGCGAAAAATATTTGGCAAAATACACTAAAAAATTTTCAGTCAAATATCAATTATTTTCTTTATTTCTAGATCTAATTTCAAACTTTTTCATCAATTAACTAAAAAAATAGAACAAAAATTGAAGATCTGCGCAGTACTTTCAACTTTTCAAAAAATGAAAATTCAATCAATTTTTGTCTCGTAAGAAATATTTGGCAAAATACACTAAAAAATTTTTAGTCAAATATCAATTATTTTCCATATTTCAAGATCTAATTTTAAACTTTTTCACCTATTAAGGAACAAAATTGAACAACAATTGAAGAACTGCGCGTTAGTTTCAACATGTCAAAAAATGAAAATTCAATCAATTTTTGCCTCGCGAGAACTATTTGGCAAAATAAACTAAACAATTTTCAGCCAAATATCAATTATTTTTCATGTTTCTAGATCTAATTTCAAACTTTTTCATGTATTACCGAATAAAAAAGAACGAAAATTGAAGATCTGCGCATTACTTTCAACTTCTCAAAAAATGAAAATTCAATCAATTTTTGCCTCGCCAGAAGTATTTGGCAAAATACACTAAACAATTTTTAGTCAAATATAAACTATTTTCCAGATTTCCAGATCTAATTTCAAACTTTTTTATCTATTAACGAACAAAATTGAACAAAAATTGAAGATCTGCGCGTTACTTTCAACTTGTCAAAAAATGAAAATTCTATCTATTTTTGCATTTCCCAAACATCAATTATTTTTCATGTTTCTATATCTAATTTCAAACTTTTTCATCTAATAACGATAAAAATTGGACAAAAATTAAAGCACTGCGCGTTACTTTCAACATGTCAAAAAATAAAAATTCAATTAATTTTTCCTCACCAGAAATATTTGGCAAAATACACTAAAAATTTTTTAGTCAAATATCAATTATTTTCTACGAGGAAGATATTGCGCGCGCGCATGCGTGCGTCTTATTTATAACAATAAAATGTAAGGCTAATATTAGAATGTATTCCATTCTTTGTTTTAATAAGTAGCTAAGTTTAAAAAGTTATAATCATATTTATTACTAAAAGTAAGTATAATAATTTTTTAAATTTATTAATTTCATAAATCTAACATAAAATCTTTATTTGTCCTTCGAATTCCATGTGAACAGTAAAAGCACATCTTAGTCAAAAGATAAACTTGAAGCAATAGAAAATTATTTTTGACATAACCTTGAACATAACTGCATGATTGGTGTATCCTAGGCGTATTTAAGGCTATTTTATTTAAAACGTAATAAATGAAAATGTGAATAAAATAATTTTTTAAAATCTTTGAATTTTCTTTAATGAATAAAAGTATTCTATTACATTTATTTTATACAATGGAAACAAAACCTTCTTTTATATTATTTTGATAATATTTATTTGAAAATAGCATCCACATTCGACTTCTAATAGTTTTTGAAAATTGTATATATGATTATTATTTAGGATTTCTCCCTCAATGAGAATTTCTAAATCTTTCTTATTTAAACTAAAAAATAATCTTTCATTTGCAATACTTATCGTATTTTTTTATAGGTTAAATAAAGGAGAAATGGTTCACGAGGAGAGATAAATCACTTTTTGACATAGCAAGAAGATGCATCTTGTATCTTTTTAACAAAAATAATACGTTTCTTCTTTAATATTTTTAATTCGTTACTAACTTAACACATTCGTCAAAGTGTAGCTGTTACCGCAAATGAATATATGTCAATAAAACATGATTCTAAAGCTTATTTTATTTAAATAAAAAATAAAAATAAATCAATCTCTCTCAGTCATTTTGATTTGTCGCGCACATTCTGTTTTGTCGATGTTCGAGAAAGGATAGCTCATTATACTCTATAAATATAACCTAAAGAATATATGTATAAGCAAAACAGAAAGTAAATAAAAGAATAGATATAGATATAATAGAATTTTTAATATCAAAATGTAAATTCTATTAATAAATTAAAAAAATTTAATTTTTACTAAGAAAATGGAAACATTTATTTGAAAATTTATATCTAAGTGTTCCTGATTTTGCTAATCTGCCATTTTGGATCCGCCATGCTATTTTGAATTCTTAAATATTGACTCCAAAATCTTCATAAGGAACCCAAAAAACCATTAAATGCAATATTTCATAATAATAGAAAAGTTATAGGGATATTTTCCAATTTCTGATTAAGCATAGGGGTTGTTCTAAGATTAGGGTTAGGAGCTATAAACTGAAACTGGTGCACTTTAAAAAATTTATAATTGTACAAGTTTTACATAAAAAATAAAAATAGGGGTAGTTTTGGGATTGATGATGGACTTTAAAATTCTCTTAGATTGCATTTGACGCTTTTAAAAAACTTTTGGACAATTTTCAGAAGGAAATTCATCATTTTTCTTTATTTTTTTAAAATTTTTTGAGGGGTTTCAATATAAATCTCGTTTTTACCCATAAAAACCGTATATAAAATTAACCTGAAAAAAGCCACAGGTAAGGGTATCCTTTTTTAGCTCTACTTTCCGAAAATGATTGACTCGTTTATTAACATTTTGTTTATCACTACTTGCAATTTTATTATTATCTGAAATAAGAGGGAAATGACATAAGCAATTACTTAAAAACATTGTCTGTAAATGTTCTCTCATTACTGCATGATTATATACTACACTTTCAGGTTTAACATTACAATATACAAAAGTTGCAAAAGCAATTGCATAAACACCACAATCCACACAATTAGGTTGTTTTTGAACAATGGGAAAAACTACATTAGGTCTAAACGGATATAATCTAGCTAGATATTGACATTGATCATTGTTTAAAAATTTATTATTCATGCTGTCATAAAAAAAGAAAGTATTTGAATCACAGTAAGTACAAATCCAGTGACCTTTTTTTTTTGAACCACTGAATAGGATTTGAATATGTTTCTTATCTTTTCTAATGGGTTTAACTTCATTCAACATTTGTTGAACATTCATTCAACATTCTGCATTTGAAAATGACCACCAGAATCGACTTTTAATAGTTCTTGAAATTTGTAAATGTGATTATCAGTAAGCATTTCTCCTTGAATAAGAATGTTTTGATCTATCTCATCTAAATTATAATACATTCTATCTTTTCCAAAATCTTTAATATTTTTCTCCTTTTCCTCATGTTTTACATATTCAATTATTTTTGTTTCATTGTCTAAGCAAGAATCATTTTTTATATTTTGTATATTGCTATTTACAATTCTACTATTATCCGAATTAATAGGAAAATGACATAAGCAATTTCTTAAAAACATTGTCTGTAATTGTTTTCTCATTACTGCATAATTATATACTACACTTTCAGGTTTAACATTACTATTTACAAAAGTTGCAAAAGCAATTGCATAAACACCACAATCCACACAATTAGGTTGTTTTTGAACAATGGGAAAAACTACATTAGGTCTAAACGGATATAATCTAGCTAGATATTGACATTGATCATTGTTTAAAAATTTATTATTCATGCTGTCATAAAAAAAGAAAGTATTTGAATCACAGTAAGTACAAATCCAGTGACCTTTTTTTTTTGAACCACTGAATAGGATTTGAATATGTTTCTTATCTTTTCTAATGGGTTTAACTTCATTCAACATTTGTTGAACATTCATTCAACATTCTGCATTTGAAAATGACCACAAGAATCGACTTTTAATAGTTCTTGAAATTTGTAAATGTGATTATCAGTAAGCATTTCTCCTTGAATAAGAATGTTTTGATCTATCTCATCTAAATTATAATACATTCTATCTTTTCCAAAATCTTTAATATTTTTCTCCTTTTCCTCATGTTTTACATATTCAATTATTTTTGTTTCATTGTCTAAGCAAGAATCATTTTTTATATTTTGTATATTGCTATTTACAATTCTACTATTATCCGAATTAATAGGAAAATGACATAAGCAATTTCTTAAAAACATTGTCTGTAATTGTTTTCTCATTACTGCATGATTATATACTACACTTTCAGGTTTAACATTACAATATACAGAAGTAGCAAAAGCAACTGCATAAACACCACAATCCACATAATTCGGTTGCTTTTAAACAGTGGGAAAAACTACATTAGGTCTAAACGGATATAATCTAGCTATATATTGACATTGATCATTATTTAAAAATTTATTATTCATGCTGTCATAAACAAAGAGAGTATTTGAATCACAGTAAGTACAAATCCAGTGACCTTTTTTTTTTGAACCATGTTTTGATCTTTTTTATCTATTATAAAGTATATTTTTTCATTTGTAGAATCCATTGTATTCTTTTTTACCAAAACATATTATATTATAAATTACACAGCCACACAAAAAAAAAAAATAACTTCATTGTCCGAGACACTATACTAGTGTATTCTTACGTATTTTTTTCCGCTGAATCCAAATCCAAAGTCAGAATTGTTAGATTGGCTAAATTTTTCGAGATAATCTCAAAAAACTTGATATTTTCGTGTTTTTGAGTAGTTTTTTTATAATATTTTAAAAATTTTAGCCAAATTAGTTATTCTGACTTTGGATTCGGATTCAGCGGAAAAAATACGTAGGAAAACACTATCACAGTGTCTCGAAAAAAAAAAATTTTTTTTGGGTTTTAATTGGTGATGTTTTTTTATCTTTTTTGAGATAATTTTCAAAATTTTAGCTAATCTTCAAATTCTAACCTCTGATTTACATTCGTCAGAGAAAAATACATAAAAATACATTAGTGTAGTGTGCCGGCTAAAAAAAAATTTTTTTTGGTTTTTTTGTTTGTTTTTGAAATTTTTTAAGATTTGGTTTTTTGAGATTATCCCAAAAAATTTAGCCAATCTAGCAATTCTGACTTCGGATTCGGATTCAGCGGAAAAAAATACGTAAGAATACACTAGTGTAGTGTCTCGGACAAAGAAGTTTATTTTTTTTTGTGTGGTTGTGTTATGAAACTTTTGAAACATTTCATGCAATTCATAAGATTTCAGAATTTTGAAACATATGCAACAAGTATAGTATAAATTTCTCTTCTCCAGTAGGACATGAAAAAAAAGAAAGTTATTTCCATAAAAATTGATTTCATCTTTATGCTATTTAAATAACCCTGCTGGATGAAGTAAATACGTTTTTTATAAACATGCTTTATTGTAATTTCAGTAATTTCAGGATACAAACGTTTTATATATATAAAATAAAGAGACCCAAGATAAACACCCTTTCGATTTATTGCTCTAGAATCAAAACCGAATAAAATATTATATATTAAAAATTAATTTAACTTAATTTTTTTATCCTATATAACAAACGAGTACTGAAGGTCAGCGTTAAACGGAAAAGTGTTAACAGTTAACGAAAAAGGATATTTTATACCTAGTTCCTTGGTTAGGGAGAGAAGGTATTTGTTAAAAGTTTACGGAAAAGGAAACTCTCAGCTCATTATACAAATTACCTTGAAATTTAAATTTTATTTCTTAATACAAACAATAGCCTACCAGCAGGGAGCCATTGTCATTAGAGCAAACCCTTGTATATTGAGGGTTGATGGCTTTAGGAAAAGAGATAAAATTTTCGAGTATTATTGAAAAGAGAGAAAATAAATTATATTCTGTAATTTTACCTCATTACTCAAATATTCTTCCAATTTAAAATTTTCTTTCTAAATACGAGCAATAGACTAAATAAGCCCATTGGTTTTCGAGTCAACCCTTGCATAATGAGTGTTATAATTGATTATTCAAAAGAAAACATTTTTTTGAGCTTTAACGAAAAGAGAGATAAATACATTAGTGCGTGGTATAAAAGTATAATGTGGAAGCGAATAATGCTAATTATTGTGTATTTTTTATTAAGTATTTATAATAGAAGTGTTTAATATGAAAGTGTATAGTATTAATATGCTTATTGTTTATTAAGAGTTTGTGTTAAATAGTTCTTAATACGGTAAACAAAAAGTGTTTATTAAAGAAATGAACTGTAAGTGATAAATAATAAATAATAAAGTGACTCTAATAGTAAATATACATTAAAAATTAAATGTGAAAAGTGACAGTGATTAAAATGAAAGTGTGCAAAACGTGTTGACTAAAGTAACAATATTTAGAAAGTGTTTCAATTTTTTATTTTCAATAAAGTTAGTGTTATAAAATGCTAAAAGTGTTCATAAAATGGATTCATTAAACAAGTGATTGATAACTGTTTAATAAATAAATTAATTGGAAATGTTTAATAAATAATAAGGTGATTATAATGTTTTTAAAGAGTCGTTACAGTGTAAAATAAGTGTTAATAATATAATTATATAAAAGAGGTGAGATAAAGATATTAAACAATAACAGAAGACAATAACATGTGACAATTACATGAGACAATGATATAAAATAAACATATGAAACAATGAGAGAAATGAGGTTAAAATATAAGATAATAGCATGAGACAATGTGATGAGATAAACATGTGAAACAATGAGAGAGATCAGGTAAAGAGATGAGATAAATAGATATGAGATAAACATATGAGATACAGAAGCAAAAAAAAAACATTAAGACTTAGAATGTAAAGATACTTTGATGACATGTAGGATATAGAGGTCATTGTGGAGTTAGATCGTGAGTCATAAAAAATTCATTTTTTGTTGGTAGTTTCCAAAAACAAATTACAGGATATTTAGAAATGTTAGATGAAATAAATAAAAACAATTAACTAGAATAAGTCACATAATCAAATATTGTTTAGTGGAAAACTGGAAATCGACTTTTGGGTCACTGGATTTGCACTTACTATGATGGAAATGAACTTTTTGTTTATGATAGTCTTAATGAAGGTTGTTTAAATGATGATCAAAGAGAATATTTATGCCGGTTATATCCATTTAAACCTAATGTAGTTTTTTAAGAGTACAACAACAACCAAATTTTGTTGATTGTGGAGTATACGCCATTGCGTTTGCTGTATCTTTAGATTTTAATATTAACCCTTAAAATGTTGTATATAATCATGCTTTAATGATAACTTATTTGTATACAATGTTTGAAAAAAATGTGTCATCTCATTTTCGGATAATTTTACAAAATTTTTTAAACTTGGAATTGGCAATATCGAATAAATAAACAACAATAATTTACATGTGAGGAATGTAAAAGATGCGACACAGAAGAGAAAATTAGATTATCAAAATAATGACGGATTTACAGAAATGAAGGGAGATAGTAATAGTCCTTTATTACATACAAAAATAGGACAGAAAAAAGTTGTTAATATTCCTGACTAAGAAACTAAAAAAAACAGTACCAGATATGAAAAAATCTATTGTAAAAGACCTAATTTAAAAGAAGAGATGGGAAAGAGAGACAAATAACAAATATGGAAAATGTAAATAGTGACAGAATATAAATGTTTGTAAGAAAAAACATGTAGAAAATGCGTCAAATTCTATTGAAGCAGTAAAAGAAGGTAATAATTATAAAATATTAAAAACAATAGTAGTAAGAAGATATTTTTTAGCAATGCTTATGAGAAAAGTAGAAAAACTAGAGCAGAATATCAAAAAGAATATAGTGAAATGATAAAATTAAAACGAAAAAGAATTGATAACAAAGAAACAGAAATATCAGTTATGGAAGATGTATGTTTAAGTAGTGAAACAGATTTAAATTTTTCTAAAAAAAAAAACACATAGATAGTGCTGTTAAAGAAGAAAAGAGAGATAATAATTTTGACAAATTAATAATTTCTAGCGGTTGTAATGAGACAACCCACACACCACAATTCCTTGCTTGAAGTTTGAGCGAAGTTGGCACTGCAAACTTCGCAAGTTTGCATTTGACATTTATGAAAACTTGACCTAACCAACAAAATGTCCGCTTGTGCAGAAAGTTTGACGTTTGAAACTTGCTGGAAAGTTTCCCTGCAAATTTCAACTTTAGGCCTTGCGCAGTTGATTTCTATGATATCTATGGATGCCCAATAGATTTTTTTAAACCTCCCACAGGGGTCACAATAATGTGTTACAAATTCATTCAATCCACAAAAAAAAATTTTTTTTACCTTTAATTCGAACTTTTTCAGAACCTTTCCTAAAACTTGCAAGGAAAGTTTTCAATTACCAACTAGGTTATACTTGCCGCAAGTTATCCCGTCAAGCTTTCTGCACAAGTGGACATTTTGTTGGTTAGGTCAAGTTTTCGTAAATGTCAAATGCAAACTTACGAAGTTTGCAGTGCCAACTTCGCTCAAACTTCAGACAAGGAATTGTGCTGTGTGGGAAGTAAAAAAAGTCGTGCAGAATATCAAAAAACGTTGAAAGTCAGTTAAAGTATCTTAAAGGAGATGAAGAAGATGATAAGAATGAGAAATTACAAAGAATAGAGAGCCAGACAAAAATTGTTAACACGTCTAATCAGAAAATTAAAAAAAAGTAAAGCAGAATTTAAAAAAAGCTATCGTCAAAGATTGAAATTGAAACAGACGATGTGCCATGCTAGGAATGAAAATAATGAAATACTATATTCAAAAGATATGCATGAGAAAGATATAAGAATTTGTGATGAGAAAATGAAGAAAGTCACGCAAAATACCAAAAACAATTACGTAAAAGATTAAAATTAAAAAGAAACGTAATCGATGAGGAAAAAATAGATGTTTCAGAAAATACAAGTAAAAAAATTGAGTCATTTATGCTAATGAAATCATTGATGTTCTTGATTTTGCTTATGCAAAAAAAATATTAATAGCATACATGTTTTGAGTTATAACGAACATTATTTTGGTAAAATGTCGTTTTTTTGCAAAAGATGTAAGGCTAAACCTTTTGAGAAAGAAAAAGTTCAAAAGAAATTAACTTATAATTATTGTTGCAGTCATGGTGGTGTATCGTTCCCTTCAAAAAAATATCCTCATGAATTAAAAAAATTGTTAGATGGATCTCATAAGATATCTGGCCATTTTAGGAATAATATAAGACTTTACAATAATTTATTTGCTTTTGCATCTTTAAATGCCAATATAGTTAATTTCAATAATAATAAAAGGCGAGGACCATTTTGATAAATAATTCAAGGTCGAATTTATTATCAAATCAACAATTTCCTATTTCCTGAAATTGATAATGATCCATCTTTTTGTAAATTATTCCTGTTAGATCCAGAAGAAGCAATATGCTATAGATTAAACAAACATGACAATTTAGATGTGGACATATTATTTAGTATTATTAAATTATGGAGAGATTGTAACGCATATACAAAGTCTTTTTTAATGGTGTCTGAGATCATTGAAATAGAAACTGCGTTAGCAAAAAAAAAAAATTTAATTTACAATTTTTAAAGGTGTAATAAAGTTGCTGCTATTTTTAATATGAATGCTGAAAGTTTAATACCAGAGTCTTATGTAACGATTTATAATGCATCAATTAAACAATTGCAATTGGTTAGTCTTTTAGATCCGAATGTTGAACCTTGGATATATCCTATACTTTATCCTCTAGGAAGCAAGGGTTATTGTCTCGATACGATTCGTACTGATAGTGACAAACCAACCAGAAATCAAACTGTGTCCAGATCATTGGCGGATCCAGGGGAGGGCCACGAGTGCTTGCCCCCCCCCCCAAAAGTCTCATGTTTAACAATAAGAGTGAGAGAGATAGCACTATAGTGCTATCTCTTTCTCTCTCATGCAATACCCCTCCAAAAACCTTGTCTGGATCCGCCACTGGTCCAGATCTGCTTATATAAAATATAAAATAGAAGTAAGAGATCATACCTTTAATCAATTTTTATGTGGTGGAAGAATGTTTCAGCAATGGTTAGTTGATAATTATGTCAAAGTTGAAAAAGTTAGGTTTCATTTTTGTAAAAATCATCAAACAAAATTAAGATGTAAAACTTACAAAGGATTAATTGATCATTTAGATAATCAAGAAATTGAAAATAATGTACACGTTGGCAAGATGCTGATACTGCCTTCAACATTTATAGGATCACCTCATAACATGTCAAAACAATATTCTTGTGCAATGACCATTATGTAGCTTTTCATGGTAGACCAGATTTATTTATTACAAAGACATGTAGTTCAAAATGAAAAGAAATTTAAGAAAATTTATTACTTAATCAGTCAGCTTCTAATAAATCTGACAAGTTGCAAGAGTCTTTCATTTAAATGTAAAAGAGTTAATCGAAACTATAGTAGATGATAAACTATTGGAACGAGTAAAGTCTTATGTTTTTGTTATTGAATTTTAAAAGCGTTGTTTACCACACATTCATTTACTGGTCAAATTGGAAGAAGAAGAAGGTTTTAAAATATTAAGAGCAGAAAGTGTTGATCGGTAAACTTTTTAAACTAATGTTTTTAAATGGTATTAGGTATATCATAATTTTTTATAATTACTCCTCATATTCTTCATTTTGTTCTTTATCTTTATTTTATTTAATTAATTTTTAATTAATCAAAATTTCCAAATGATCACATCAACTTTAATTTATTACAATGTCTTCTTATCATTAATTTTCTTTTTTTATTATATTATGTATTTCCTTTATTTCACATAATTAAACATAAATGAAACATTATTTTAAGAAATAATAAAATTTGGCGTGCGCTTTAGCGCGCTCTTTTTTTTCTAGTTTATTAAGAAATAGCATTCCTAAATACTTCAATTTATTAGATTCACAGTAAAAAGTAATAAGATATCGAAAACTATCGATATATCAAATTCTTTAACGATAACATCACATTTTGTTTTGGAAAATAAAAAATTTTAATTGGTTCAAAAAATTATTGAGAAAAGTTTAAAATCGAAAATATAAAAATAAATACATTGAGATTTTAGGCCTGTCCATCTTAGGGTACATGACACAATTTTTTTATTTCCAGTAAAATTTTCTATACAAACACAAAATTAGTAAAATCATTTTAAAATATTATTATACGATAAATAAAAAATATTAAAACGTTAAGTACTCATTCAAAATCATAAATTTAAATAAATTTACCAAATGAAGAAAAACTTATAAGAAAACTTTTTTTTCTTCGTCTATACAAACAACAAAAATGACAGAAAGCATAAGGAGCTGTCACCTTAAAATTATATACGAAATGTCCATCTTGGGACCCTGTCCACCTTGGGGTCCTCTCTCCTAAATAAAAATAAATGTCAACTACATCTCAATGACACCTTACATTAATATAATCAAAAATAATTTTAAAAAAATCTTAAATAACCTTAAACCCCTTAAAATATCCCATTGATTTTAAATGGGAAAAACGGACTTTTTCGTAAATTCGCTACCAAATCCTCAAAAATCACTAAAAATAACAATACAGTGAATCACATCTTGAAAAGTCCTCAAAGAACAATATTCCATAATTTATTTAATAATTTATTAATATTAACTATTTTTTAAAGTGTTATAAACAACCCCCATAAATGCAAAAAAAAATGATAATTTTTTTTAAATTACAAATTAATAGTTTCTTTAGGATTTTTTAACAAAATTGTTACATATTGTGAATTTACGAATGTTTATAGATATTTTTAAGTATTCTTCAATTGTTTTAACAATTTATTATTGTTAATTTACAGCTTTTATTCAAATAAACCTAGCGAGTTGTAGTTTTTTTTTTTACTTAACTATTTTTTACATTTACAATTAAAAAAAATATTTAGTAAAGTTAACCACAACAACAATTTGCAATTGTTTAATAATAATTAACTTTTTGACAAATGTACCTAGAAAGACACAACTTTTTCCTAATTTTACAAATTAATGGGCTCTGGTTAGAAAAAGAAAAATTATTGACCATAAATTATTATTTTTAATTTGTTTAAACAATTTATTATTATTAATTTACAGCTATTATTCAAATAAACCTAGCAAATTGTAGTTTTTTCGGACTTATATATTTTTTATGTTTAAAGTGAAAAAAGGATTCAGTAAAATTTACCACAACAAGAATTTGCAATTGTTTAAACAAATTATTGTTATTAATAATTAATTTTTTACAAATAAACTTAAAAAAATACAATTTTTTCCTAATTTTACAAATAAATAGGTTCTAGTTAGAGTAAGAAAAATTATTCACTAGAAGTTAATATTTTTACATTGTTTAAACAATTTATTATTGTTAATTTATAACTATCATGTTTAAACAAATTAAAAATAATAATTTATAGTCAATAATTTTTCTTTTTCTAACCAGAGCCTATTAATTTGTAAAATTAGGAAAAAGTTGTGTCTTTCTAGGTGCATTTGTTAAAAAGTTAATTATTATTAACAATAATTTGTTTAACCCGTAGTAGTCACACCTATAAATGGTCACATGAGGTGTTCCGCACCCCAGGCCGCAAAAACGCTATCATTCTACTTCTATATGATATATCCATATATGCCATGTATTATGCAAAAAGTATATTTATTTTGAAGATTAAAGGTTTTTATGCCTGGTTTCAAAGACATTGAACGCAAAGTAGTCCTGGGGTGTCCTACACCCCGGGTGACCACAACGGGTTAAACAATTGCAAATTGTTGTTGTCGTTAACTTTACTAAATACTTTTTTTAAATGTAAATGTAAAAAATACTAAAGTCAAAAAAAACTATAACTCGCTAGGTTTATTTGAATAAAAGCTGTAAATTAACAATAATGAATTGTTTAAACAAATGAAAAATACTTAAAAATATCTATGAATATTCGTTAATTGACAATATGTAACAATTTTGTTAAAAAATCTTTAAGAAACTATTAATTTATAATTTAAACAAATTTGTCATTTTTTTTTGCATTTATGGGGGTTGTTTATAACACTTTAAAAAATAGTTAATATTAATAAATTATTAAATAAATTATGGAATATTGTTTTACTGTACATTTTTGGACCACCCTAATAAACAAGTAAAATTACTTACCTGTCAAAAATTATCTCAGATCCTGTTCGCGTTTTTAGACTCAGGACGATCTTTTCACTCGGCCTTACAAAAAACAACTATCCCCTCTCATCAATATCATTTTTCAAAAAGAGGCGAACCTTACCCACAGAAATTACCAATCGAATCATTTGGTAATTTCAAGTAAACGCCCAGAATACCCTTACTCCTTAAAGGCGAAGAAAAGGTTAATAATCACCTCATTGTAATTTTGACAAAAGGCTAATAATAAGGTTATTGTAATTTCGACAAAAGGTTAGTAATGGTCTCATTGTTATTTGGACAAAAGGAGAACAAAAGACTCATTGTAATGCAGACAAATGGAGGACAATAGAAGAACAATGCCAAATCTCCGCCCATTTTAAAACGACACTTTTCAGCTAAAAAAAAGGGACACTGTCAATTTCGAAAAAAGTCTAATAATGAGCTCATTGTTATTTGGACAAAAGGACAACAATAGACTCATTGTAATGCAAACAAAAGGAGAACAATAGGAGAACAATGCCAAATCTCCGCCCATTTTAAAACGAAAATTTTCAGCTAAAGGGACACTGGCAAATTATTATACGGGTGTCCCATTTTAATCTATCGGTCGAAATAATTTGGTAGGATGCAATTTTATCAAAAAATATTTCAAACAAAAGTTGTTCCATTAAAAGGGGGTCAAAAAGCAGTGACCTTTATTTAGACCTTTAAATCATTTTTCAAGGACATTTGAAGGCCAACATGTTTTTGTTGAGCGGAATGACCTATTTTTAAACCCAGAAATTGAAAGAACAACAAATTCTAAACAAAAAACATTTATGTTATTTTTTTGATAAATCGACCTTTAAAGGTCAAATAGGACATAAAACGATTCTCACGTGCAAATTCATTAAGTTTACATCAATAAACAAAAAGCAACCTCTTTTAGAACACCCTATAAAGTATTAATGACAACATAAAAGATAGCGACCTGCAATTCCCAACACTAAACTTTTTAAAGGTTACTTCAAGGTCGAAGTCATTTTTTCACAACGAATCGATAAAATTTGATACGAAAAATAAAGAGATTACACATTTCCACCTTAAAAATTTTCCAGACATCTTTTTGATTAATTGACCTGTAAAGAACAAATCAGTCACAAATAATTTTTGTCTAACGAATTCATTAATTTTACGCAAAAAAGAAATAAGTAAATACTTTAAAAACAATCCCTCGTAAAAACAGGCCAAAAACATTCATGGCAACCGGAAAAACAAAATACTGACCATTTTACAGGTCACTTAAAAGTCAAAGACATTTTTACACATAGAATCAAACAAATTTAAAATGAAAACTACAAAAACTAGAAAATTAGTCGGTAAAAACCTTTAGAACACTTTTTCAAATAATCGATATATCAAGGTCAAGCATATCATTTTTCTGCTACAAATTCAATAACATTATAACAATAAATTAAAAAAAGACACATCTAAAACAAGCTTAAGGGTTATAATGGCATAAGTAATAGAAAATAAAAAAAGTAAATAAAATACACACATCATGCAGGGTAATAATATCTATTTACATCGAAATACCTGACAAACAACTTCCAGTACATGACAAGACTTTCAAAAGATCTTAAGGCTCATAAAAAACAGTAACAGCAATAAAAGTTGACAAAATGTAGAGAGGCTGTTGTTTAAGGGTTGGCCATGTTCAGTTAAAACATCTTATCACTTCCAGATTCCTGATAAACAACTTCCAGACCATAACAATGGCAACAGAAATAAGAATTGAAACAATGTGAGTAGAATCTTTTTCAAGGGTTAGGAATGTTCTTATTACTGTTATTAATTTTTAAGAGTTTCAACATTTTGCTAAAGTCTTGACAGGGGCTGAAATTCGTTTGTTAGGTTTCTTAAAATGATAACATATTCCACCTGCGCATGGCCAACTAATAATCAAAACCTTACCTACATTTTTCCCACCCTTATTGCTGTAAGCGATTTTTAAAAGCTTCATGATTTTTTACAGATTTTTCAGGAGCTGGCAGTTGTTTGTCAGGTTTTTTAAAGTGATACCATGTGTCTCCTGAACATGTTCAACTCTTTAAAACCACCCCAAATATATTTTTTCATCACCTATGCGTCCCACTCATTTTCATCGGACTTTGGATTTTTTGGAGAAATTCCAAGCTAAGAAAAAAGAAATCAATACAAACCCAGACCTGATAAAACTAAAATTGCGAACATGTTCAAACATCTTAATCTACCTTTCGTTAATACTTCCATCCCCTATTTCATATACTCATCTTCCACGTCATTTTTTCCATCATCATTTTTTCAATTATGATCATCAGCAATTAACCACTTACAGCCAACACAAGTTGTGATAATCTAGAAATGCCTCTTTGGATCAGAATCACTTACCCCTACAATTTTTTAAAACTTGAGTCTGGTGTGGAACATGTCTGTGGATCATTGCAGTGTAATGATCAATAATGATCATCAACAATTAACCCCTTGCAGCCGACCTACGTTGTGAAAATCTAGGTATACCACTTTTGATCAGAATCACTAGCCCCAAGATTTTTTTTTCACTCGTGTCTGGTATGGAACATGTCTGTGGGTCATTGTAGTTTGATGATCAACGATGATCATCAACAATAAACATCTTTAAGCCGACCTACGTTGTGATAATCTAGGTATACCACTTTGGATCAGAATCACTAACCCCTACAATTTTTTAACACTTGAGTCTGGTGTGGAACATGTCTGCGGATCATTGCAGTGTGATGATCAATGATAATCATCAACAATAAACCTCTTTTAGCCGAGCTACCTTGTCATAATCTAGGTATACCACTTTGGATCAGAATCACTTGCCCCAAGATTTTTTTATCACCCGTGTCTGGTATGGAACATGTTTATTGATCATTGTAGTGTGATGATCAATGATGATCATCAACAATAAACCCCTTTCAGCCTACCTACCTTGTGATAATCTAGGTATACCACTTTGGATCAGAATCACTAGCCCCAAGATTATTTTATCACTCGTGTCTGGTATGGAACACGTCTGTGGACACCGTAGTCTGATGATCAATGATGATCATCAACAATTAACCCCTTGCAGCCGACCTACGTTGTGATAATCTAGGTATACCACTTTGGATCAGAATCACTAACCCCTACAATTTTTTAACACTCGAGTCTGGTGTGGTACATGTCTGTGGATCACTGTAGTGTGATGATCAATAATGATCATCAACAATAAATTCTTTCTAGCGGACCTACCTTGTGATAATCTAGGTATACCACTTTGGATCAGAATCACTAGCCCCAAGATTTTTTTTTCACTCGAGTCTGGTACGGAACATGTCTGTGGATCATTGTAGTTTGATGATCAATGATGATAATCAACAATAAATCCCTTCCAGCCAACCTACGTTGTGAAAATCTAGGTATACCACTTTGGATCAGAATCACTTGCCCCAAAATTTTTTTATCACTCGTGTCTGGTATGGAACAAGTCTATGGATCATTGTAGTGTGATGATCAATGATAATCATCAACAATAAATTCTTTTTAGCGGACCTACCTTGTGATAATCTAGGTATACCACTTTGGATCAGATTCACTAACCCCTACAATTTTTTTATCACTCGTGTCTGGTATGGAACATGTCTATGGATCATTGTAGTGTCATGATCAATGATGACCATCATCAATAAACCTCTTTCAGCCGACCTACCCTGTGATAATCTAGGTATACCACTTTGAATCAGAATCAATAACTAGCAGAATTTTTTAACAATCGAGTCTGGTATGGAACATGTCTGTGGTTGATTGTAGTGTGCTAATCAATGATGATCATCAACAATAAACCCCTTTCAGCCGACCTACGTTGTAATAATCTAGGTATACCAAATTGGATCAGAATCACTTGCCCCAAGATTTTTTTATCACCCGTGTCTGGTAATGAACATGTTTATGGATCATTGTAGTGTGATGATCAATGATGATCATCAACAATAAACCCCTTTCAGCCTACCTACCTTGTGATAATCTAGGTATACCACTTTGGATCAGAATCACTAACCCCTACAATTTTTTTAAACTCGAGTCTCTTGTGGAACATGTCTGTGGATTATTGTAGTGTGATGATCAATGATGATCATCAACAATAAACCCCTTTTAGCCTAACTACCTTGTGATAATGTAGGTATACCACTTCGGATCAGAATCACTTGCCCCAAGATTTTTTTATCACTCGTGTCTGGTATGGAACAAGTCTAGGGATCATTGTAGTGTGATGATCAATAATGATCATCAACAATAAATTCTATTTAGCGGACCTACCTTGTGCTTATCTAGGTATACCACTTTGGATCAGAATCACTAACCCCTACAATTTTTTAACACTCGAGTCTGGTGTGAAACATGTCTGTGAATGACTGTAGTGTAATATTTAATGATGATCATAAACAATAAACCCCTTCGAGCCGTCCTACTTTGTGATAATCTAGGTATACTACTTTGGATCAGAATCACTAGCCCCCAGATTTTTTTAGCACTCGTTTCTGTTATGAAAAATTTCTGTGGAACACTTTAGTGTGATGATCAATGATGATCATCAACAATAAACACCTTCCAGCTCACCTACGTTGTGATAATCCAGGTATACCACCATAGATCAGATCCACTAACACCAAGATTTTTTTATCACTCGTGTCTGCTATGGAACACGTCTGTGGAACACCGAAGTCTGATGATCAGTGATGATAATCAATAATTAACTCCTTGCAGTCGACCTACGTTGTGATAATCTAGGTATACTACTTTGGATCAGAATCACTAGCCCCAAGATTTTTTTTTCACTCGAGTCTGGTATGGAACATGTCTGTGGATCATTGTAGTGTGATGATCAATGATGATCTTCAACAATAAACCCCTTCCAGCCGACCCACGTTGTGATAATCTAGGTATACCACTTTGGATCAGAATCACTAACCCCCACAATTTTTTAACACTCGTGTCTGGTATGAAACATGTCTGTGGATCATTGTAGTGTGATGATCAATGATGATCATCAACAAGGAACCCCTTTCAGCCGACCTACGTTGTGTTAATCTAGGTATACCACTTTGGATCAGAATCACTTGCCCCAAGATTTTTTTATTACTCTGGTCTGGTATGGAACATGTCTGTGGATCATTGTAGTGTGATGATCAATTATGATCATCAACAATTAACTCCTTGCAGCAGACCTACGTTGTGATAATCTAGGTATCCCACTTCGGATCAGAATCACTTGCCCCAAGATTTTTTTATCACTCGTGTCTGGTATGGAACAAGTCTAGGGATCATTGTAGTGTGATGAGCAATGATGATCATCAACAATTAAACTCTTTAAGCCGACCTACCTTGTGATAATCTAGGTATACCACTTTGGATCAGATCACTAGCCCCAAGATTTTTTTATCACTCGTGTCTGGTATAGAACATGTCTGTGGATCATTGTAGTGTGATAGTCAAGGATGATCATCAACAATAAACCCCTTCCATTCGACCTACGTTGTGATAATCTAGGTATACCACTTTGGATCAGAATCACTAACCCATACAATTTTTTAACACTCGTGTCTGGTATGGAACACGTCTGTGGATCATTGTAGTGTGATAATCAAGGATGATCATCAACAATAAACCCCTTCCAGCCGACCTACGTTGTGATAATCTAGGTATACCACTTTGGATCAGAATCACTAACCCCTAAAATTTTTTAACACTCGTATCTGGTATGGAACACGTCTGTGGAACACTGTAGTCTGATGATCAGCGATATTCATCAAAAATTAACCCCTTGCAGTCGACCTACGTTGTGATAATCTACGTATACCACTTTGGATCAGAATCACTAGCCCCAAGATTTTTTTATCACTCGTTTCTAGTATGGAACACGTCTGTGGAACACCGTAGTCTGCTGATCAATTATGATCATCAACAATTAACCCCTTGCAGCCGACCTACGTTGTGATAATATAGGTATACCACTTTGGATCAGAATCACTAACCCCCAAAATTTTTGAACATTCGAGTCTGGTATGGAACATGTCTGTGGAACATTGAAGTGGGATGATCAATGATAATAATCAACAACAAACACCTTTCAGCCGACCTACCTTGTGATAATCTAGGTATAGCACTTTGGATCAGATCACTAGCCCCAAGAGTTTTTTATCACTCGTGTCTGGTATAGAACATGTCTGTGTATTATTGTAGTAATATAATCAAGGATGGTCATCAACAATAAACCCCTTCCAGCCGACCTACGTTGTGATAATCTAGGTATACCACTTTGGATCAGAATCACTAGCCCCAAGATTTTTTTATAACTCGTGTCTGGTATGGAACATGTCTGTGGATCATTGTAGTGTAATGATCAATGATGATTATCAACAAGAAACCCCTTTCAGGAGACCTACGTTGTGTTAATCTAGGTATACCACTTTGGATCAGAATCACTGGCCCCAAGATTTTTTTATCACTTGTGTCTGGTATGGAACATGTCTGTGGATCATTGTAGTGTGATGATCAAGGATGATCATCAACAATAAACCCCTTCCCGCAGACCTACGTTGTGATAATCTAGGTATACTACTTTGGATTAGAATCACTAGCCTCAAGATTTTTTTATCACTCGTGTCTAGTATGGAACATGTCTGTGGATCATTGTAGTGTGATGATCAAGGATGATCATCAACAATAAACCCCTTCCAGCCGACCTACGTTGTGATAATCTAGGTATACCACTTTGGATTAGAATCACTAGCCTCAAGATTTTTTTAACACTCGTGTCTGGTAAGGAACATGTCTGTGGATCATTGTATTGTGATGATCAATTATGATAATCAACAATAAACCCCTTCCAGCCGACCTACGTCGTGAAAATCTAGGTATACCACTTTGGATCAGAATCACTCGCCCCAAGATTTTTTTATCACTCGTTTCTAGTATGGAAAACGTCTGTGGAACACCGTAGTCTGCTGATCAATTATGATCATCAACAATTAACCCCTTGCAGCCGACCTACGTTGTGATAATATAGGTATACCACTTTGGATCAGAATCACTAACCCCCAGAATTTTTTAACATTCGAGTCTGGTATGGAACATGTCTGTGGAACATTGAAGTGGGATGATCAATGATAATAATCAACAACAAACACCTTCCAGCCGACCTACCTTGTGATAATCTAGGTATACCACTTTGGATCAGATCTCTAGCCCCAAGATTTTTTTATCACTCGTGTCTGGTATAGAACATGTCTGTGTATTATTGTCGTAAGATAATCAAGGATGATCATCAACAATAAACCCCTTCCAGCCGACCTACGTTGTGATAATCTAGGTATACCACTTTGGATCAGAATCACTAGCCCCAAGATTTTTTTATAACTCGTCTCTGGTATGGAACATGTCTGTGGATCATTGTAGTGTGATGATCAATGATGATTATGAACAAGGAACCTCTTTCAGAAGACCTACGTTGTGTTAATCTAGGTATACCACTTTGGATCAGAATCACTGGCCCCAAGATTTTTTTATCACTTGTGTCTGGTATGGAACATGTCTGTGGATCATTGTAGTGTGATGATCAAGGATGATCATCAACAATAAACCCCTTCCCGCAGACCTACGTTGTGATAATCTAGGTATACCACTTTGGATTAGAATCACTAGCCTCAAGATTTTTTTATCACTCGTGTCTGGTATGGAACATGTCTGTGGATCATTGTAGTGTGATGATCAAGGATGATCATCAACAATAAACCCCTTCCAGCCGACCTACCTTGTGATAATCTAGGTATACCACTTTGGATCAGAATCACTTGCCCCAAGATTTTTTTATCACTCGTTTCTAGTATGGAACACGTCTGTGGATCATTGTAGTGTGATGATCAATGATGATTATGAACAAGGAACCTCTTTCAGAAGACCTACGTTGTGATAATCTAGGTATAGCACTTTGGATCAGAATCACTAACCCCCAGAATTTTTTAAAACTCGTGTCTGGTATATAACATGTCTATGGATCATTGTAGTGTGATGAGCAATGATGATCATCAACAATAAAACTCTTTAAGCCGACCTACCTTGTGATAATCTAGGTATACTACTTTGGATCAGATCACTAGCCCCAAGATTTTTTTATCACTCGTGTCTGGTATAGAACATGTCTGTGGATCATTGTAGTGTGATAATCAAGGATGATCATCAACAATAAACCCCTTCCAGCCGACCTACGTTGTGATAATCTAGGTATACCACTTTGGATCAGAATCACTAACCCCTACAATTTTTTAACACTCGTGTCTGGTATGGAACACGTCTGTGGATCATTGTAGTGTGATCATCAAGGATGATCATCAACAATAAACCCCTTCCAGCCCACCTACCTTGTGATAATCTAGGTATAGCACTTTGGATCAGATCACTAGCCCCAAGAGTTTTTTATCACTCGTGTCTGGTATAGAACATGTCTGTGTATTATTGTAGTAAGATAATCAAGGATGGTCATCAACAATAAACCCCTTCCAGCCGACCTACGTTGTGATAATCTAGGTATACCACTTTGGATTTGAATCACTAGCCTCAAGATTTTTTTAACACTCGTGTCTGGTAAGGAACATGTCTGTGGATCATTGTATTGTGATGATCAATTATGATAATCAACAATAAACCCCTTCCAGCCGACCTACGTCGTGAAAATCTAGGTATACCACTTTGGATCAGAATCACTCGCCCCAAGATTTTTTTATCACTCGTTTCTAGTATGGAAAACGTCTGTGGAACACCGTAGTCTGCTGATCAATTATGATCATCAACAATTAACCCCTTGCAGCCGACCTACGTTGTGATAATATAGGTATACCACTTTGGATCAGAATCACTAACCCCCAGAATTTTTTAACATTCGAGTCTGGTATGGAACATGTCTGTGGAACATTGAAGTGGGATGATCAATGATAATAATCAACAACAAACACCTTCCAGCCGACCTACCTTGTGATAATCTAGGTATACCACTTTGGATCAGATCTCTAGCCCCAAGATTTTTTTATCACTCGTGTCTGGTATAGAACATGTCTGTGTATTATTGTAGTAAGATAATCAAGGATGATCATCAACAATAAACCCCTTCCAGCCGACCTACGTTGTGATAATCTAGGTATACCACTTTGGATCAGAATCACTAGCCCCAAGATTTTTTTATAACTCGTCTCTGGTATGGAACATGTCTGTGGATCATTGTAGTGTGATGATCAATGATGATTATGAACAAGGAACCTCTTTCAGAAGACCTACGTTGTGTTAATCTAGGTATACCACTTTGGATCAGAATCACTGGCCCCAAGATTTTTTTATCACTTGTGTCTGGTATGGAACATGTCTGTGGATCATTGTAGTGTGATGATCAAGGATGATCATCAACAATAAACCCCTTCCCGCAGACCTACGTTGTGATAATCTAGGTATACCACTTTGGATTAGAATCACTAGCCTCAAGATTTTTTTATTACTCGTGTCTGGTATGGAACATGTCTGTGGATCATTGTAGTGTGATGATCAAGGATGATCATCAACAATAAACCCCTTCCAGCCGACCTACCTTGTGATAATCTAGGTATACCACTTTGGATCAGAATCACTTGCCCCAAGATTTTTTTATCACTCGTTTCTAGTATGGAACACGTCTGTGGATCATTGTAGTGTGATGATCAATGATGATTATGAACAAGGAACCTCTTTCAGAAGACCTACGTTGTGATAATCTAGGTATAGCACTTTGGATCAGAATCACTAACCCCCAGAATTTTTTAAAACTCGTGTCTGGTATATAACATGTCTATGGATCATTGTAGTGTGATGAGCAATGATGATCATCAACAATAAAACTCTTTAAGCCGACCTACCTTGTGATAATCTAGGTATACCACTTTGGATCAGATCACTAGCCCCAAGATTTTTTTATCACTCGTGTCTGGTATAGAACATGTCTGTGGATCATTGTAGTGTGATAATCAAGGATGATCATCAACAATAAACCCCTTCCAGCCGACCTACGTTGTGATAATCTAGGTATACCACTTTGGATCAGAATCACTAACCCCTACAATTTTTTAACACTCGTGTCTGGTATGGAACACGTCTGTGGATCATTGTAGTGTGATAATCAAGGATGATCATCAACAATAAACCCCTTCCAGCCCACCTACCTTGTGATAATCTAGGTATAGCACTTTGGATCAGATCACTAGCCCCAAGAGTTTTTTATCACTCGTGTCTGGTATAGAACATGTCTGTGTATTATTGTAGTAAGATAATCAAGGATGGTCATCAACAATAAACCCCTTCCAGCCGACCTACGTTGTGATAATCTAGGTATACCACTTTGGATCAGAATCACTCGCCCCAAGATTTTTTTATCACTCGTTTCTAGTATGGAAAACGTCTGTGGAACACCGTAGTCTGCTGATCAATTATGATCATCAACAATTAACCCCTTGCAGCCGACCTACGTTGTGATAATATAGGTATACCACTTTGGATCAGAATCACTAACCCCCAGAATTTTTTAACATTCGAGTCTGGTATGGAACATGTCTGTGGAACATTGAAGTGGGATGATCAATGATAATAATCAACAACAAACACCTTCCAGCCGACCTAACTTGTGATAATCTAGGTATACCACTTTGGATCAGATCTCTAGCCCCAAGATTTTTTTATCACTCGTGTCTGGTATAGAACATGTCTGTGTATTATTGTAGTAAGATAATCAAGGATGATCATCAACAATAAACCCCTTCCAGCCGACCTACGTCGTGAAAATCTAGGTATACCACTTTGGATCAGAATCACTAACCCCCAGAATTTTTTAACATTCGAGTCTGGTATGGAACATGTCTGTGGAACATTGAAGTGGGATGATCAATGATAATAATCAACAACAAACACCTTCCAGCCGACCTACCTTGTGATAATCTAGGTATACCACTTTGGATCAGATCTCTAGCCCCAAGAGTTTTTTATCACTCGTGTCTGGTATAGAACATGTCTGTGTATTATTGTAGTAAGATAATCAAGGATGGTCATCAACAATAAACCCCTTCCAGCCGACCTACGTCGTGAAAATCTAGGTATACCACTTTGGATCAGAATCACTCGCCCTAGATTTTTTTATCACTCGTTTCTAGTATGGAAAACGTCTGTGGAACACCGTAGTCTGCTGATCAATTATGATCATCAACAATTAACCCCTTGCAGCCGACCTACGTTGTGATAATATAGGTATACCACTTTGGATCAGAATCACTAACCCCCAGAATTTTTTAACATTCGAGTCTGGTATGGAACATGTCTGTGGAACATTGAAGTGGGATGATCAATGATAATAATCAACAACAAACACCTTCCAGCCGACCTACCTTGTGATAATCTAGGTATACCACTTTGGATCAGATCTCTAGCCCCAAGATTTTTTTATCACTCGTGTCTGCTATGGAACACGTCTGTGGAACACCGAAGTCTGATGATCAGTGATGATAATCAATAATTAACTCCTTGCAGTCGACCTACGTTGTGATAATCTAGGTATACTACTTTGGATCAGAATCACTAGCCCCAAGATTTTTTTTTCACTCGAGTCTGGTATGGAACATGTCTGTGGATCATTGTAGTGTGATGATCAATGATGATCTTCAACAATAAACCCCTTCCAGCCGACCCACGTTGTGATAATCTAGGTATACCACTTTGGATCAGAATCACTTGCCCCAAGATTTTTTTATTACTCTGGTCTGGTATGGAACATGTCTGTGGATCATTGTAGTGTGATGATCAATTATGATCATCAACAATTAACTCCTTGCAGCAGACCTACGTTGTGATAATCTAGGTATCCCACTTTGGATCAGAATCACTAACCCCCAGAATTTTTTAAAACTCGTGTCTGGTATATAACATGTCTATGGATCATTGTAGTGTGATGAGCAATGATGATCATCAACAATTAAACTCTTTAAGCCGACCTACCTTGTGATAATCTAGGTATACCACTTTGGATCAGATCACTAGCCCCAAGATTTTTTTATCACTCGTGTCTGGTATAGAACATGTCTGTGGATCATTGTAGTGTGATAGTCAAGGATGATCATCAACAATAAACCCCTTCCATTCGACCTACGTTGTGATAATCTAGGTATACCACTTTGGATCAGAATCACTAACCCATACAATTTTTTAACACTCGTGTCTGGTATGGAACACGTCTGTGGATCATTGTAGTGTGATAATCAAGGATGATCATCAACAATAAACCCCTTCCAGCCGACCTACGTTGTGATAATCTAGGTATACCACTTTGGATCAGAATCACTAACCCCTAAAATTTTTTAACACTCGTATCTGGTATGGAACACGTCTGTGGAACACTGTAGTCTGATGATCAGCGATATTCATCAAAAATTAACCCCTTGCAGTCGACCTACGTTGTGATAATCTACGTATACCACTTTGGATCAGAATCACTAGCCCCAAGATTTTTTTATCACTCGTTTCTAGTATGGAACACGTCTGTGGAACACCGTAGTCTGCTGATCAATTATGATCATCAACAATTAACCCCTTGCAGCCGACCTACGTTGTGATAATATAGGTATACCACTTTGGATCAGAATCACTAACCCCCAAAATTTTTGAACATTCGAGTC